>ML277144.1:130657-197223 GCA_005239495.1 Nicotiana undulata | reverse complement strand
TTTATGAAGATTTTTACTGAGTTTTCAAACTATGATTTACTTCGTTTTCAAACTGGTTTTACTGAGAAATTTTATTGAGATATACTGATATTGCACTTGTTTTCAAGGGATTTCTGAAAACTGATTTCGAACTTATAATTGATGAATGTTACATGGTGACTTGGTGTTTTACTGGTTTGTGAAATTGTGTACATGTTCTATGTGTTTATATTACTCAGACTGTGATTTATTTTTATTACTATTGAGTTGGTGTACTCATAAAGACTCCTCGTGCCTCTGTGCACAGATCCAGGTACTAGCTCGCAGCAGTAGCTGATGCAGGTTCGGTAGCAGCATTCACGGGATTTTTGAGGTAGCTGTCTAGCGTCCACAGCTTCTCCATTTCCCTTCCTTATTTAATATTAGCATTTGATTCATAGACATATATTATAGTTTTAGCAGAGTTAGATTTATTTATTCCTAGATGCTCATGACTTTGACTCCATATCTTGGGAGGTTGGTGAGGCTGCTATTGGGACGCTAATACGTATTTATATTATTTATGTTATGGTTGCATGCTTATTATTTAATTGTGAACTATTATAATTGAATAAACGCGTAGTAAGGTGATGGTTGGCTAGCCTAGTTCTACGATAGGCGTCATCACGGCCTGTTAGGATTTGGGGTCGTGACACATATTCACGTAACCACACAATAAAATTCATTTGCTTTATCTCACTCAAACCTCCCGTATAGGTGAGTTGTGTGGTATTGATCCAATCATGCATTTCATGTCTTTATTCACTACTTTATCACATATTGTCACATTCACCTTCAGGAATGAGTCTGCATTTACAATGCTTATCACAAGTCAAATTTCAGAAAATGGACCATAATCGTCTGAACGTGCCTCATATTTATAGACCATATTGATACACATTTTCTTCACCTTTGAAGGATTATTTTGAGAACCCTTATTGTTCTCTTTTTTACAATTACCATAATAATGACCAAATATTTCGATCTTTGGCACGCCCACATTCATTTGTCAACCACTTGTATTCATTTGAATTTATTATGCACCACTATCACATTCATTTCAAGAATGGAGCAAATCAAGTGGGACTAGCTTTTTCATGAAAATATATTATTTTTTTTTAGTCGTCATTATATCATCAAATCGGTGCATTAGGACTCAAACCCAATGTCTTACTCATATAAAGGCATGCAGGTCATAATGCGTTAGGGACTCGAACCCAGCGTCCTATTATCATGGTGCACTAGAACTTAAACCCGGTGTCTTACCCTCAAGGTGCGATGGGACTTGAACTCACCGCCTTACCCTTACCTTAACCAATAGCATAGGCCAAAGTGAAACCTTTATTCCCTTTTACCTTTCATGATAAATTGGCTAAACTCGTAAAAAAACAAAAAACAAATAGCATTGTCGTGTTATGGGTGACTATCCAGCACGGTTCGGAGAGCACTTTTAGTCTGCGCTGGTGAATGGAAGCCCCCCCCCCCCCCCCCCCCCCCTATCAAGCAAGAAGGAAGCGGCTTTTCCCACGGCAGAGTCACCATTGACTCTGGCATTACGATTTCCAAGGTTTAGCCAAGGCTGAGACTCATCCTTGAACCTTTAAAAATATAATCACTTTTAATAAACTAAAAAAAAGCTAAACTCATATATATACATGTTATATGTTCCATAACAATAAGTATTTATTTACTGGTAATGAAGGAATCAAAGTTCTCATATCACTTTGCAAAAGATGGTGTAGCTCCCTAATTTTGTACATATTTGGTCTCTGGTTTAGTACGTAACATTTGGATCCATCATTATATACTTCTGATTCTGATATAAGATCTAACCTGAACATTAGTTGAAAGAGATGAGATTAAACTTACACTAAATATTAGAAAGAAAAATATGGAGTGGTAATTAGTTTATACCTAAGTATTTTTCAACTTTAAAAGTAAAACACTTACGAATACGAATAGATTTTAAGAAGAAAATACTTAGTATTGAAAACTTTCATGACAAATAAAGAACCTTTGAGAGAACCGAACAAGAAAATGAATTAGTTCAAAAAATTTAGAAAGCGTATCTCAACACTCTATGCCTTTCTACGATATACTAGTCTCCTCAACCTTGTTATTCCTTCTATTATTTTTCATATCCTTGTTGAAATTGCTAAATGGAAAAAGAAAAACTCATCTCTTCCATATGAATATTAGGCACAACTGAAATATACTTTTCTGATGTAAGACAAATTTGTAAATGTAGTAACTCAA
The DNA here is from genome assembly GCA_005239495.1 of Nicotiana undulata. Taxonomy (NCBI): domain Eukaryota; kingdom Viridiplantae; phylum Streptophyta; class Magnoliopsida; order Solanales; family Solanaceae; genus Nicotiana; species Nicotiana undulata. The sequence goes on along the minus strand of ML277144.1, from coordinate 194,949 downwards.
TTGGATAGAGACTCGTGCTGATAACGTATTAAGAAACTAAGCTCAATTTCTTCCATATATTCAAGTGTGTACAATATCACTTCATCCTCTATTTATAGTATTACATAGAGGTATACAAAAGAATGTCTTAAACATGACATTAAACATTTGAGATCATGGAGGAAAATCATGGAGGAGGTTATGGGGGGTGTTGGAGTTACAACCATAATGATAAGAAGTAGTAGGAGGTTAATGGAGAAGAGTAGTGGATGTAACTTCTTTAGGGGTTATAGACATCCACTAATATTATAATATTTCATAACATTAATAAAAATTGAGAATCATGCAAAAATTAGTAGTATATGTTTTTTCATTTATTCAAGTCTTAGTGAATAAAGTTATTAAATATTTATGCCGATAAAAAAGAGCAAATACCTCACCATATTAAATTGGTCAAAGTACGTATAAGTTAATCACGACATCATACTTAAAAAATAAAAAATAAAAAAGAGCTTGCAGCTGAAAACATGCTATGTGGTTGGTCAATGGTGATTCCAAGTACCAAGACATGTCGAGAAATACTCCCTCCGGTTCAAAATAAGTGATTTTTTGGTATTTCATTGTGTTCCAAAATAAACGATATTTTTAGGTTTCACGAATGAATTAGTTATTTTTTTCCTACATTGCCCTTGGAATAAATAATATTGAAGTATGTGTTAGGAGTGTTTATGTGAAGAGATAGTAAAAATTAATATGATCAATTTCATTGCTAATTAATGCTAAAAATTGAATTTCTTAATATGTGTAAAAACAACCAAAAATTACTTATTTTGGACCGGAGAGAGTAAAAAAATTGGGACGAAAGCCATAGATCTGTTAAGTAGCTTATCAAATTGAGTCATTACTCATGTGACATGCATTGTTATGAATTTATATCCATTCCTTTTATCCAACAATGTCTCTTCTACTTCACTGTATTGACAACTACTTAACGCCATAATATTTCTTGAATAAAACATTTAGAACGATTTATTTATCGCACAAAACGCCCAAATTTTGATAAAGGGTTTAATTTATATACGTTTATCATGTACGTATTTATTTTTTACACCATCAGTATAACTGGTAAAGTTTGCTGCCATGTGACCAGGGGGTTACGGGTTCGAGCCGTGAAAACAGCCGCTTGTAGAAATGCAGGATAAGGCTATGTACAATAGACCCTTGTAATTCGGCCCTTCCCCTGACCCCGCGCATGATAGGAGCTTAATGCACCAGGTTGCACATGATATTCTTATCCTTATTATCCCCGGCTAACAACTTGATATTCTTGATTCATTGTACATTTGTCTTTAAACTGGATATTTGGTCAACGACTTTGATGGTCTTTCCTTAGCACAAAGTTTCTAATCCTTTTTCCATATTTCTGATTAAATTGAGCTTATTGTAAAATATTACTATTTTTTATTATAGGTCAACGTAACGTGTAAGAACTTTCTATATTATCAGTGCACAAAAGTTAAACTCAATATTAAAAAAATAAAAATAACACATTGTTTAGGATGTGGGGGTGGAGAAGAAAGCAAAAGTTAGAGGTAACTGCATGTGGAGTTGGTGATTGTCTAATCAAAGTGTACTAAGGAACTGAATATTCACTCTCTTTAATTGCCTTCCAAGTTAAAACTACATGCATTCTCTTGTTATATACTCCATCAGTTTCAGTTTACGTGAACCTATTATTTTTTTATCCGTTAAAAAAGGTAACCTCGTTCTAAATTTGAAAAAATTTAGCTTAAACTTACAATTCTGCTATTAATGAGAAGCTTTTATAACCACACAAATACTCTAGGCCCCTTTTTAACTTGTTTATGACTATAAATTTCAAAAGTCTTCATTTTTTCTTAAATTTCATGTCCAGTCAAACACGTTCACATAAATTCGAACATAGGGAGTAATATTATAGTACATTTGTTCTCCACTCTTCTTTCTACTTGTAATAAAATACAATATCCAGCCCTACACCAAAATCCCATAACCAAAACTTGCCAAGATCTCTATAGCAACTTCCATTACCATCAAGAAAAACATATTTGAAACCTTGAAAACTAACTTCCAATTGTTTGGAATTAAAATTAATGATATTCAAATTCGTGATACCTTTCTGCCTCGCCCACCATTTTCTGAATGTGGGAAACCTACCTGGCTTGCCATGGAATACAAACCAACTACTCATCTGTCTTAGTTTATGTGACACTTTCGTATTCTGAAACTATATAAACTTTGACCAATATTTTAAGATATATTTTTTCACCAGACCGATATGAGAAGAATTACAACTTATATTACTTTTTATATAATTTCTGAATATCCAATTTTAATTCAAAATATCGGGTTAATCTAATCCTATTTAGCTTCAAAAATGAGTCAAATTGACTCGCGATAAGCAAAATTATTAATAAATCATGGATAATATGAATATTCATATTATCCGCCGATTAACCCGTTTTTATTCGTATTAAATATGGGCCGGGTCGGATAATTAATCCGTTTTTTGCATTATCCATTTTTTACACGAGCCGCCCGCTTGTCACCCCTATCCAGAAACAATGGTTGTTGCTAAAATCTTTAGTACACTCAAATCTTTCCCGCTGCTAAGAAAATTAAATCAAGTAGCTTGCAACCCGGTAGTCATTGCAATTCAAGTGCAAAAGGAAAAGGAAAAAATGTAAGAATCCGTATCTGACCTAAATGAGAATGACATAAGAAGTAAGTTTTTTTTCTGGCATTACAACCTTTACCACATTTGCTAGATCGAATTATTTTGTGAAATTGAATTTCACTATCACCTTCCTATTAAGTATTTTTAATTACTCTCTAAGGGGTGGAATAGAAGGACAATCTTACCCTATCCATCAACCTGCCAATCAATTGCCACATCATATGAACTAAACATTAGCAGTAAGATTTGGACATTACTAGGCTATAAGGGTTTGAGAAAGAAGCGCACATTATTTACATTTCTGCCGGAGGCTGTTTTGATGGTTTGAACCCCATGACCTCCTAATCATACAGCGACAACTTTTATCCCTACGCCAAGGCTCCCCTATTACACACCCTTTCAAATTACTTGGATATTAAAACCTAACATCAGATACTCTGACATTTGTTAGATTATAAGATTCATATACAGGCAGACACTTTACAAAGAATTACACCACAACCTTTCTAAGATAAGCAAATGTGAGACCGAAAAAGACCTGTGTTTTCTACATGTTAAGTTACCGGGAAGAATATGTCAAAATGAATCACAAATGCAAGAAGGAGCTTACATGTAGTTGGCTGAGACCTGAATATACCACAATCAGCACAAGAAACATATACTCCTATTCCTTTGTGTGCCCGCTTCTTCAAAGCCCCTCATAAATGATCTAATCGATAGATGCTCCGAAGCATATGTCATGAAGGATGCTAAAACAACACCTCCTACGACCATCAATCCTAACCTGCAACAACATAAACACATAACAAAACATAAACTTTAAGTTTTTCAAGTGCCAGACGGCACATGTACTGAAAAGTTGGAAGGCATGTGGTGTTATCAACTGAGTGATAACAAATCCAGCTACATGTTAAGAGTGCACTAGAAGGCCATCTGTGTGAAGCCATATGGTTGTAGACAGTAGTTTATAGGCGGAACACCTAAAAGAAACCCTAAACTTGACACGGATTATTAGTTACACTCTCAAACTATTTGTGGTCTTAATTACCCCGTGAACTTGGCCTTTTGAGGGCCATTACCCCTCGGACGCTGATGTGGCAAAGAGTGTGTGTTCACTCTCTTTTAAGCATGTGGGAATGAAGAAAATTTGAAAAATCAGCTTTCAAGTAGGTTAATTTTTTAACTTTAATTGTCATATAGTCATATATAATCATTTATTTGTTACAACTATGTATTTTTTCTTGTTTCATCTTAATATACAATGTGGACTTTACTCTAACTTTTATTCTTCATAATTTCTTCTAAGATATAATATCTATTTGTTCCAACTACATTTTTTTTTGGCCAAATTTGCAAACAGTTCGGTTGGAACCCCATCATTTTAGCCAAAAAGAAAACTTTTAGCAAAAATAATGGAGTACTAGTTGTGTATTTTCTGTCATTTTTTTCTTTAGATATAATGTCTATTTATTTTAATTGAGTATTTTTATTTCAGAGTCAAATTAATTATTAAAAAAAACAGCTACAACTCCATTATTTTTTACCAAATAAAAAAGGTATAGCCAAATAATGGACTTGCAATTGTACAGTCTATTTATTTCTTCTTTTGATGCAAGGACTATTTATTCCAACTCTGTATTTTTACTTTTTTCAAGTAAAATATCTCTCTCTATATATATATATATATATAGTTCAAACTATGTATTTTTTATATCTTTTTACATGCCTTGATTATTTATTTCAGATCAAAATCAAAAAAGAATAACTAAAATTTGATTATTTTTATCCAAATAAAAAAAATTAGCCTAAATAATGTAGTGCTAGCCAATCCGAGAAAGATTATCTAAAAAGTATTCCCTCTGTTCCAGTTATGTGAACTTATTTCCTTTTTGGTCCGTTCCAAAAAGAATGACCCTTTTCTAAATTTGGAAACAATTTTGATTAAACTTACAATTCTACCCTTAATGAGAAGCTTTTATAACCACACAAATAATCTGGACCCCTTTTTGAATTGTTTAGGACCACAAATTCCAAAAGTCTTCATTTTTTCTTAAATTTCGTGCCCAGTCAAACAGGTTCACATAAATTGGAACGGAGGGAGTAACACACTTAGAAAGGTAAAAAATATATTTTATTTTCAAAAAAATGCCACATGGACCGGAAAATTCACGAGGCAGGCGATTGCATGCTACTTTCCTACTTTCCTGGGATGTGATCGTCCAAGAGGGTAACATCTATCGAATAACTAAGTATAAGGGGGTAGTTAAGATCACATATAGGTCAAGAATGTAACCAATAAAACATGCCAAGTTTAGGGGGCTTTCAAGGTATGTTGCCTAGTTTATATATGATGTAGCATTTTAGAGTCGCGTGCTTTGAAGGCTTCAATACTGTTAACACATAGGGAAATGGCTGCATAAAGTTTAACCAAAATGGTTACTACCGTGAGCCGTCTTCTAGGCTACTTAACCAATAATCTACCCTACTCTAAATATATTCTTTCAGACATAAGTGACCTCTGCTAAATTTTATTTTTATCTTTTATTCAATGTGGTCTCTCGCCCAATGGTCTCAAAAGGATCCCCTTAAAAAGATTTGGCTAAATACATCGATAACCCCTCAAACTTGCCAAAAAATTTCATTTAGAAACCTTAACTAAAGTTGTCACCAAGTGAACACCCAAACTATACTTTGTGCCTATTAGACACCTAATGGACAATCTCTCACAAAAACGAAGTGTGTGACCTTCAAATGCTTGGCCAAAAAAAAAAGGAATCACCATGTGACACGTGGAAAATTAAAAAAGAAAACTCTCTCATCTACAATTTTCCTCTTTTTCTTTCTGAATCTCTCTCACCCATCTGTCTCTTATAGCTTGTTTGGCCAAGCCGGAGAAATTAGCTTATTTTGAGAAGTGCTATTGAAAAAAATACTTTGAGAGAGAAGCAGTTTGTGTTTGACTAATCAATGTGAAAAGCACTTTTGAGCAATATTTTGTGATTGGCCAAGCTTCTCAGAAAGTGCTTTTAAGTATCAAATTTACGAATAAGGACATGGATAGATTTACTTAATAGTTAATATTATAAGTAAAGAAATAATCTTAAAAATTTGTTATTATAACAACAACAACAACAAACCCAGTTTGATCCCAGCAGGTGGGGTCTGGGGAGGGTAATCTGTACGCAGATCTTACCCCTACCTAATGCAGGTAGAGAGGCTGTTTTCAATAGACTCTCGGCTCAAGAAGGGCAAAAAGAAGAAAAGGAAGGCAAGAAAGGAAGAAAGATGGAATCTTAAAAATTTGTTATTACAGACAATAATTAAATCTTTCCATTTTATTTAAGTAAAATATGAAAATAAAATTTAGAAGTACTTAATTATTTTAATATAAGTTAAATATATTAAAAATCATTCAACAAATATAAAAGCATTCACCCTTAAAGTCACTATATATTAGAAAGCTATCCTAAAAATAATAAGAAATATTTATACATTAATATTCTAAGTATTAAGTTTAACGGCTATTTTGGTATATATACTATATTTGTTAAGGGTATATTTGGTAAGAAGAAAAGTCAAAACTGCTTCTGCTTCTGCTTTTGGGAAGAATTCACCCCACCACTCACGCCACAATATAGCTTCATCAACACCAGAACAATGATGCCCTTAACTCCCCTGTTCTCTCTTCTGTAATTTGGGAGGCTGTCAAGCATACCAGTACTGCAGAAAATGGCTAGCCATGAAAGCAAGCTGCCGGTGAAATTCCACAGTATTTTCTGAGGATTGACTTTCACTAAATTTATGAAAAGGTTTGTACAATTGCACTTCGAAGTAAGAGAAATCATACGAAGATGGACGCAGGTGTTGGTGAGAAAGAAGAGACGGAGGGGCTGACTGTAATAGCGTGGATTAGAAAAGGTCAAGGGTGGGTGGGTGGCAGTGGTGGCGGGAGAGGAGGAAGAGGAAGGATGGATTTGGTGGTGCCAGTGGTGGCAGGGAGAGAGGAGGAAGAGGAAAGTAGGATATGGTGGCAGGGAGAGAGAAGGGAGGAGAAAAAAAAAATTAAAAACAAAAATTGTGACCTCTTCACGCGCTCAAAATTGTTGTTGTGCATGCACTATGCCATGTCAATGTTATGTGTCTAATATGCACAGTTTGGGTATAGATCAGGTATTCAATAGGTCACACCATTAGTAAAAGTTTTTAAATGAAAATTGTTGGCATCTTTGGGCCCATTGACGTATTCAGCCAAAAGACTTTGTTCCTTTTCAGAATTAAATACATTTAAACTGATGATGTTGCAATGGACTTCAGCATCTCATACATGAATACTAAATTCAAATTTGTTGACAAAATAATGACCCAAGGCAAGTAAACGCCAAATAGCATTGTATCATTCAAATGCATATATATATATATACACAGTACACACACAACTAATTATAAATTGCTTGAAATGCAGAAAAAATTATATTAGAAGTACCTCAAAAACAATGCAGTGATTCCGAAAATACTAGGCAATGCAGGAGCTAAAATTGCAAGAGATGCCATCCCTAACCCATAGTAGCACACAGCAATGTCACAACAAGATTGCTGCCGCTGATGACCTGCAAGGCAGCAAAACTCAGGAACAATGAAACAATGCCACCTCAAATTTAGCAAAATGAAAAGTAGTGATCTTATGAAAACCAACCTTTTCCAGATTCATGGTCCAAAGATGCAGGATGAGCCTGAAATTGTCCAGCTCGATTTGCGCCAGTCTTTCCCCATTGATAAATTAAGTGCAAATAACTTCCAAACAAGAGGAAGAAAAGTGTAAATGTCCACTCATACATTAGGAGAAGACCAGTCCACGGCATCACTTGGCGTGGGATAATTACAAGTGAAAGACCAAGGGACACCAGAACCGTAGCAAAACAGACACATATAGATATCCCACCCAGAAAAGCAGGCACCTTCGGCTGCATACAATTTGCGAACTTGTTTCATTATCATTTAATAACAAGCAATATAAGCTTATTATAAATTGAGAAAACACTAGAAATAGGAGCAAAAAGTTCACAAGAAAAATATGTCATGCTTGATATACAATGAAAAGCCATTCTGCAAGACATGAGAGGCAATGCACTATTTTGTCAATCTCGTACAGATTAGTTATAGGGAAAGAGCAAGAAAAATCAGGATGTCACAATTTTACAACCGATGAGGAACGAGCAGAGATACCTGCAGAGGGGAAACAATGGTGGATGAAGGAACGGAAGAATAAGGTAGGACACCTCTAGCTCTGACCTTGTAGTATAGCTGTCTAACATGGTCCCACAATGACCGGGTCTGCAGACAAATCGTTTTCCAATATGATAGATACTCAAAATGCTGACAACTATGTAATGACATCATTTTAAATTGCTGACCTTTAGAAATGATCGATAGTAGCAAAATACTATCAGAAGTAACGGAAACAGAAACAAAAATTTGACAAGAAGTTCATCTCTAGGATTTTTGCCCCCTCCAGATCCAGGTAGCGATTCTTGAAGACGTACCCTAACGTTCTGCAGCATGAGCAAACATAAGGTCATACAGTTGTTGGAGATAAGTTAAACAAAATCCTCTCTCGCACACCAACATAGAGCGCACAAACTCAGCTTCAAGCCGCAAACAGCAAAGTGCATAAAATGGCGTTTATGTTGAGCAAGGAAACAGTGCTATGGACCATGTCATCAGGGAAGTAAAATTTAGGATACAAATAAAAGAAGAAGACAAAAATATCGAATCTAAAATGACTTGGAACAGCTGTGGGCAGTGACTAGAGTACACGGAAGAAGAAAAGTACCTGCCATACGTCAACAGGTTTTAATAGCCAAGATGTCCACCAATCCCATGGTTTAAGTGGTCCCAACGTGTAATGAATAACACGGAGTTCTTTCTCATCTACCATCCACTACAAATATATATTTTTTTAAAAGGGTTAGAGCAAGGAAGGAAAAATTAAAATGCATTTTAAAAAAATCAAGCTCTTGCAGCTAACTGTAAACATATGTATTCTAAAGTTTGCCTTTTCCATCAAAGATGAAATTTTCTCATTTATTTCTCATGTACCTGTTATCAGTTCCTGCCATTCAAGATCTTTTTTTTAAAACTGACTTCTATTCACACCACGCGCTTATCAAATAACATTTCCCTAAAGGGATATTGTTCAACTTTCCCCAACAACAACTACGCCTCAGTCTCAAACAAGTTGAGGTAGGGTATATGAATCTCACCAACCATGTTACTCCATTTAAACTCATCTGAGACCACTATTTTATAAAATTAAAATAAACATGAAAAGTACTAGAAATTTTTTATATTTTTTACCAGGCTAAACAACTCCTAGAAAAGTATAAGGAAGTAAAGTAATAGTGCTAACATGACTAAAAGTCTAAAACATCTTCTCAACTAATAGTTTTCTCCTATATAGATCTTCTTCTTCCATTGTGCCCTATCTTTCATTAAGTCTGCATGAATCGTAAGAAATTGTAGGTCCTTCGATAAAACTTCCTTGATTTTAGGTCTACCTCGTCCCATTATAACTCTTTACTTACCATAGTTTCTATACGGACTGGTGCATCTGGCGGACAACATAGGACATGACCTTCTCTCATTTTATCTTCGATGTGAGCGACTCGACCTTCTCACGAATGTGATCATTTCTAATCTTGTGACACTTATCTTGTGGATGTGTTGGACTTTAGCAGCCCAATATTCACTCTCATATAATATTGTTGGTCATATAATTGTTCTATAGAATTTATCTTTCACTTTGGTAGGCATCCTTCTATGACATACCATCCTGGTAGCACTTCTCCATTTCAAATCCGAATTTTGATTCTATGTGTAACTTCTTCATCTAATTTTTGGAATGGTTCTTCTTTGTACAGAATATGGTTATATGAATCAGTAAGATTGCAGAAATATTGATATACTTGGCAGCATGAAATTAAGCAAACAAAACCGCACTAGCTTTCAACAAATGAAGCATGATCGACACAACCACGATAAGCCCACAATATTGTAGCCTCTTCAGGATAATTTTCTCGCACAACCACAGTAGCCCACAGAACAATGCAAAGTTCAAACAACACATGTTGCAATTTTCCAACGACTGCTGCAGTATATACAGTTCTCATGTAAGTCAATGTATTCTGTGTCAAACAGAAAGTCCATTTGAAGTCATCGCTTCCCAGATCCGACTAATTACATTCTTAGCAATCTAATGGCCAATGGAGGAGGAGGAGGAGGAGGAAGAAGAAAACAAACACATACATACACACACCATACTCAAAAGGATTCAAAGATGGCAGTTTTTTTATTCCTAAAACGAACCTTGTTAGCAAGCATGTAAAGGCCAACATCAGCATTGTAAAGAGTAGAAAGCCTCTCCATTTCAGGGACCTCTCTAGAATTTAGGACATCTAAAGGCTGATTTGGCTCATAAACACGTGCATTAGCAAACCCAACATAGTAGGAGTTCAGAAAACCTTGATCACCTATCAACAGGAAGAGAATGCATAAAAGAAAGATAAAACTTTTTCCACATTCATTCTCAAAAATAGGATGACTTTCATTGTGAGGACTTCACAAGAAAGCTCCTAATAAAAGTAAAATACTTCCACACCTACATAATAACTTTGTAAAAGGTTGGGACTTAGAGGAGATAATCTTAGAATTAAACAGTAACAGAAATAGCACACCTCCAGTGTAAGAAGGCAAAGTGTTCACTTTGCTCATCATATCCTTAAAAACCTCTTCTGATGGCTCAATCACCATTACTCCAGAATTTAGTCTCTCGGAATGTTTTAAATTTGCACAAAACTTCCCACATTTAAATAGATCTTCAATGCTCTTTACTACAATAGTATCAGCATCAAGATATACCACTGCAAAAATAAAAGGAGAAATTCCAACATTAAGGACTAGAATTCAGAAAATGTGTCACCTTTACTTTTAAAAAAAATATCATGAATTTATCATTAAAAAACAGATGCCATACAGTGAAAATGCTTATCTGCTTAAACAATTTTAAAACGAAACAAACTGAGTTCCCTACCTTCTGCGCCCTGCAAAATTATTGATTTCCATTAATGCTGCACAAGAAAGACATGACTTAACTATACAAGGCTAAGACGAGTTGGCATCTGCCCTCGTTGCCTCTACAAGAACCTCGACATGATAACTTTTCCGAAGCGTCCCTTCATCAAGTATAACAAATCTGTTTCTGTCTCTTTGTTGGATCTATTGTTTATTCATCTACAACTTTTATGATCGTGTTTATATCATTAGTTTAGAAGCATACCAGCATATACTGAAACCTGTTTCTCTTTCTCTTTGTTGGATCTATTGTTCATTCATCTACAACTTTTACTCTTAGTCCGTACATCATGGTTTAGATGCACAGTAGCATATACTCAAAATTTACAGGAAGCTGCATCAATATTAAAACAGGCTTGTTCCCTAAATGAACGAAGCTTGAAGAAAGAAAACACGAAAAGTAATAGCTTAAAATTGCTTGCCATGGTGTTAGAACTGATCATTTGTACCAACTTTAATATGAGAGGAAATAGATTGGTGTACTTCACAGAGAAGAAGACAAACAATTCACTTGGCCAGAGTTGAAAAGCACTCAAGAAAGTTTTAAATGTATATAATAAAATTATAAAAAAATATGTAGATCATAATTCATATCCCTTTTTTCTTCCTTTCTGCCAAACTTAAATTCATGCGCTGAAATATAGAATTACCTTTCTTGTACTTGGTCATGTTAAATACTTTTAGCTTTGTGTAGACGCCCCAAAACCTCGTCGGCCTCACTTGATTTGGGTTTGACAATAAACTAATTTTTTCCACAATCCAACCATCAGCCTGCACAGCAAGAAACAAAGACCAAATCCGTTCAATAAGAGTATCAAACCACGCCCAGAAATGCCTTATAGTCAGACACATATTTAAAGATGGACATCTAGAAGAACTGGAAAGACTAACATGGAAGTTATTAAGGCGAGCTCAATGTAGAAAGACAGCTGGAACAACTGAATAGACTATACGACTTGTTGAGACAAGCTCAAATTTCGGGTCACTGATTTGCATCTTTTTTTCTGAAAATAGGGCCTTTTTAACAGCAAAATAGAAGACACATTGCATTTGTAAGTATAGGTTAGAATCTATCTTCAATATAAACTAAACTACTACAACTCCCTATCAAACTCAAACTTCCTAAAGTGAAGCAGCACAATGATACTTCAATTTAAGACTTTAGTCTTCAACTTACATTATTCATTGAGCAAGCATCATTACGTCCACTCCAAATTATTTAGACTCGACCATATGTATCATTTGTATTCATTTCGTACCATTTAGAAGCATACGTGGTTGCAGTTGCAAACCCAATACATAAGCAGTGGATTCATCCTTACCCACTGCTAATCCACTGCTCATGACTATGACTTTATATATATGTGAGACCTTAGCCTCCTCAAGAGAGTAAGAACTCCAAAACCACTTCCCCTGCTTCCTAAGTCCATTCCTACAGGTGGGAATGCTCCTTTAATTTTCTTATAGCAATAGCAGTGGTGTTCATTCCAACTTGCGCGCGCCTCGGCTAATCTATTATTTGATTCCTACTACCTCCCATCAGCAAAGTACGGTTAATTATGTCCACCAAGGCTTAGGCGGATGAAAAAAAATTAAGATGGAGTTGCCCGGCATTCCAACCTTGATTCCCGAGGTTATCACCCAACTCTTCGACAACTAGGCCACCCTCTTGGGGGCTGGATTGGCATGGTCATTTCAATGCGATAGTTAGAGTACTCGTTATATTTACACCATCTTCACACTAGTTATCTACCTATTGCAACCCTCCTTGACTCATAGGCGAATCCAAAATTTAAGCTTTGTGGGTTCAATCGTGAAGGTTCTTAGCACTAAATATACTGGGTTCATCTGAACCCGCCCGGATACACTGCATTCGCCTCTGCCTCGACTAACTGACTTGAAAACAATTACTTCCTCTGTTCCAATTTAGTTGGCCATATTTTCTTATTAGTCCTTTCCAAAAAGATTAGCTCATTTCTATTTTAGAAACAATTAGCTTTAAGCTTTTCATTTTATCATTAACGAGAAGCTTTTATAGCCGCACAAATGTTATTGCATACTTAAAGACCACAAACTTGGTGGCGAGTCAAACTATACCAAACCAGCAACTAAAGGTTTTGCATGAATCAAACTACACTATGCAAAAAATGACACTGAAATGAAAGTAAATACTAGTATAGTAAAAAAAAAAAATACATACTCGAAGGAGGTGGTTGGCGTATTGAGAAACCCCATCAGAGACCAAAACAACCATATCTTTAGTGGACCCACTTTCCCTTATTGACTTTCCAAGCACTCTAACACCCAACAAGAACTCATCACCGTACAGAAGAGTGACGTAAGCTTCTTCAGTTGATTGAGATTTGGAAGCTCCGATTACCCAATAATTACATGACAAAAACATTACTAAGGAGATAATCCATAATCTTAACAAAATTGCTTTCATCGTAATCTTTCTCGAGAATAAGATATAGCAGGAGAATTCAGTAAAAGAAACTTGAATTTCAGAAGGAAAGGGAAAAGGGATCTGGGGAGAAACGTGGGGTTACTGGAAATGGTATTAAAATATTGAAATGAGATATTTAAACTAAAATTGGGGATTTATGTGTGTATATTCGTTGTTCTTGTGACTTTCCTCCCTGTATTACTTTTCATCTCCTATGCTGTCTTTCTGGGAAGTGTGAATTTTCAAAACTTCTGCAGGTGATGTTATGTCCTTTTGTGAGTTTATGTATAATTTTATTTATATAATATACCCATAATTTATGTATATAATCAAATAATGTATATGACTGATAATGAAAAATAAATATTTTTACAGTATTAACTTGAATATTTTCTCTTTTTCTTTTTCTTGATGATACCTAAAATAGTACTAGTATATCACAATATATTTTAGATAGATATTGAAAAGACTTAAATGTCACTAAAAAGTTTGAGAACTTGTATTAGTAAGAAAGTTGAGTTTTTATAATATTTGACACAAATAAATTTAAATAAACCGATATAGATATTAAGGATTCTAACTTACTCATAAGTGAGGTAAAATCATTAATTCATTCTAGTTGTATGTCCATAGTGATTCACATCCATAATTTCATTTGGAAATGGACGGAAAATATTTGTGAAAATCGAGAATTAGCCTTATATTTCCTCAACTATAGTGGTTAGGCATAATTTAAGCTTTAGTTTAGTGATCCAAATTGAAATTTCAACTCAAATAAATTTTGCATTTAATCCTCTTTATGTTAACTGGGGTTACATTGACATGTGAATCTTTGCAGCTATTACAGTAAATTCCAGCCACAGCTAACACATCATAAATTACAACTTCAGCAATTTTATGGACCAAATTCTTAGTGGGCGTTGGACATAAGAATTATGAAGAAAAAAAAGTGAAAAAAGAATTTTCAGCTATAAATGTTATTTGAAAATTAGAGTTGTGTTTTAATCACGCTCAACTATGTCTTATAAAAGACAAAGCGGTCATTACAAATATAATCCGATTTATAGTCCTGAGTCGAATACTCAGGGAACTAACCGATCTATTACAAATTGTGATGTTGCTAATATAAGCTCAGACAATTTCCGGATGGGAAGAGTTTTATCAATAATTGTTGGTATTTGTTTAACTAAAGTAAAACAATATTAAAACTAACTATATTCTAGATTAAAGATAATTCAATGATAAAAAGATCTAGGGTATCGATTTCCCCCAAATGCCGGATTAAGTCTTAACTTTTTTGCTATAATCTCGCTGTAACATTCTGTGAGGATAATGAGTTATGGGTTACCGCAATTATCTCTCGATCAACTACGATAATTTACTAGAGCATTCTCTCGAACTACTCTAGCTGATAATTTATACTGCTCACGATTATATCCCACCAAAGTTTCGTTATCTCTAACCCCACTTTTAAATTTCAAGTAGAATTTTTTTGATTGTTTTCTGGATTTGATGAATCGACTTGTCACGATTGATTGCTCACACACAATTAGGTTAGGCAGGCTTGGGGAGGTGATCTGAATCGCTATCGATACGATGCGGGGCTGATTTGCCGACCGTAACGAACTTGACTCATATTTACGAGATGATAAAATATGGCAAAAGCTATACCGGAAATTAGTTCGCGTAGGAATGGACGTATTGGTTCACGTAAGGGTGCACGTAGAATACCAAAGGGAGTTATTCATGTTCAAGCAAGTTTCAATAATACCATTGTCACTGTTACAGATGTACGGGGTCGAGTAGTTTCTTGGTCCTCCGCCGGTACTTCTGGATTCAAAGGTACGAGAAGAGGAACACCATTTGCTGCTTGAAAAAAAGTTCTGAATCTGGGGGAACACTTCACTATATATTAATATGTTGGAACCCCCTTTATATTATTAAAAATAATATAATAATATAATTTTTAATAAAGGGCGGCTTCTCTTATGTCGTGTCAAACTCGCATCGAAAAAAAGAGATTTGTCCTCTCCTATAAAGAAATTAAAAAATAATTGTTTCGTAAAATCTCGTCGAATACTAATATCTAATCACTAACAAATCTAACAATCTAAAATCTAATATAAAAATAAGTAATAAATTAAGGTTCTATTTCAACACGGAACAAAGGGGACAATATACATGATGGGTAGAAAGAGGTGTGATACTTGGATTGATTCAAGGAACACGACCTCCTTTTACTGGAAAGACCTCTATTGGACTGGGAAGTAGCGCGGGAAAGTCCCTAACCATTAGTATCACACTCTGTGAAGTGTCTCTCTGGTATTGGGATAACTTCAAGCCCCTTAGCTCGCTTGTATCGGGGGGAGCTTACTTCACTTGTTTTATTTAAGTCACTTTCCAGGAGGGAAAGGAGCAGATAAAGAGCACCATCACCTTACTTAGCAAAAGGCTTATGCGAAAGAGAGCACCGCTTCCCTGAGAAGATAATCTGCTTTCCTAAAATCCCTACTTTATTGCTCTAGCTCTTGACTCATATGGCACTGAAATTGGATAGGTTCACGCTTAGGCCTGGTTATGGAAACTCTTTAAGCATTATTGTCCGACCACGGAGAAGGCTACCACATCAAGGTGACAGGATTCGTACCTATGGCCCTCTGTACCCAAAACAGATGCGCTGACCAGACTGCGCTATACCTCGTCTCACCACCCCGAAGTTTTTGTTGTGATGTTCATGAATGGTTCAGAATATTACAAAGATTTTTATCTTTGGACCGTAGGAGATGGACTTTCTTCGATGGTTTGTATAAGTATTTTTATTTCACTAATTACTACTATTTCAGATACGTCATGGTACGGGATTATTTGGACTACAAGATCAAACCAGATTATAGAGCAAGATTTTATAAGTCAATCTTTTGCTCTGGTTGCTATTGACTTGACTACATTGTCTCACTGGGCAGTGTTTTCTCATGGAGGAAAGAAAGATGGGCCAAATCATGCGGGTAAGTGCCCAAGAAATTTCATACTAGCTACTTCCACTATTGTCACCCGTGACTCACCTGAAGATCTTATTCTGCATAGTATCTCGTTAGACAACCACTATGTTTATAGGTCAAGCAAGTCCGCTGGCAAGCCTGTAGGCTATTGGCTTCTGCTTATATCCCTGTTCGGGAAAGCTATTGATTCTAGACCTTGTCCTTGGTTCTATCAGCTATGGAGTCTTCCTCAGGTTCTTCCCGTCTCTAGTACAGATCAAATCACAGGATCTCTGTATGTATGCGCTGAGGAGCTATATCTCCCGGACGAAAGACTTCTAAACCTTGATTTCCGTAGTGGCAGCAATCGACTTATTTCTGTCTTACAGCTTTCTTGTAGTACTACTCTCTTTTCAAGCGAATCTCTATTTCAACTCCATTCCCTATTGCAAAGAAATCAACCTCGGTTCTTTTGGTTTGTAGGTAATAAAACCTACTATTCCGCTATGAGGGAAAGGACTGAAAAGCTATGTGAAGGCATCCCAAAGCACGTTTCCCTCCTAGGCGCGCAACACTAAGTAATCCAAGCCAACCCACATTACACCGATTATGAACCCGGAAAGAGAAGAGCACCGTCTACTCATACTGTCACACCGGCAAGGACTTTCACTTTCTAAATAGAAAGGAAGAGGTCAGGCCCACCTTTCACAAGAGTAGTGAATCTCTTCAATTACACAAAAGTGGTGTTGTTCAACAATAATCTAACCTAGTATTCTTCCTCAAGCAACACAAGGCAATTAGACACGATTAATCAAGGGCCCATTCAATTAATCACCATACAAAACGTAGTTGAACAATCATAGATTAAACCCGAATCGATTATCACAAAATTGAGTCAAAACTTTATCTAACAATTGGTTCCATCAACCCTAGATGGATTGTTTAGCTATTCATGCTAAAATACAAAGAAAGCATAAAATAATTCATAATTCCCAAAATAATGACAAAAGATGGAGAATAGAAAAACTTTAATTGTAGCTTGGTCTTCTCACACTTGTTCTTGCCTCCAAATTGAGTCTAAAACAAGCTTAAAACTTTCTTGGACGAGTTTGTAGTGTTTAAATAGGGTTAGGCTAATTTCTCCCATTTTTGCACTTAAGTCCCTGCAATTTCTAAGCTTTTTTCGGATTGACTGCGGCCATGGCAGAATGCGGCGCAACAGCAGTGGGTTGCATCAGTTCTGCCTCGAATTGTTTTACCCACCGCGGTCGCGGTGGGCTCCACTCCATCCATCCTTCGCCTTTTTCTTGATTCTTTTCACTCGGGTTCTTCTCGATTGGCCTTATACTCCCGTGATTGATTCCAAAATGCTTCAAAGTGTCTTCCGATCATGGATTATTTACTACAACGCATAAAAACACTATTTAGCGCATTTTGTTATCATTTTTGCACTTAAAACAACACTAAAGCATGGTTCATTATGAGTGAAAATAGCGTCTATATATCCTACTATCAACACCCCACACTTAAACCCGTTGCTCGTCCTCGAGCAACAAAACCACACTCTACAGGCCTAATCATCATAGGATACCTTCCCTACTCTTTATACCTAGAATAATCCACACGGTAGACTACTTCAGCGCGACATCCTAGCCTCAAGAATGGACTCTTTTCTAGCCATACAATGTCCCTAACCAGCTCTCCTACTCTCAGTCATAGGTCCAAACTCACCTTCCCTTCATGAATCAGGTGCCTACTCACTACAAAAGAGACTTATATCATTTACAAATCACACATTGAGGAACTCAAACATACAATTTCACTCACCCTCAAAAACAAATTCTTATGCCACAACAACACACCATAGGCTTGCCCGTAGTGTAATACTTGACTAATCGAGCTCATTTGGTCTAGAATCAATCAGGACTTTATTTGGTTGTAATGTTGGCTGCGGGACGGGTAGGATACATATGGGTATAGTGACTACACCTTCCTAAGTACTCCACTACATTTGTGTATTTTGAGCTTCTACTTTATCAAACCTTCCTTCCACCGTTACACTATTGTGTTAACCCCTTATTCTTTTAGGCACACTTTTCTTTTAATAACCACCACCAATTTGAAACTTCTCTCTTCTTTTTTTCCTGGTGGCCTCTAATATTTCTTGTCAAACAGTGCACCTTTTTCTTTCCATGTCTCCTGATTTTCACTTAACAGCCCAACTAACCACCCCACACTTATAATTTTTCCTATCCATTACACCTCGAGTGCTTCTAGGAGGTGATAGGGTTCAACAAGATAAGATATTTAAACTTGAGTTAGGCTTGTAATGTGGTTGCTAAGGAATAGGCTAACAGGCTCAACGAGGTTGACTAAGATATAGACAATCATGTGGGACAAACATACACAGAAGGGTTAAGCAAAGAAACACCTATATCACTTTCCAGACCAAACAAGACTACCATTTCGCTTTGTACACACACGGGGCAAGTTCTACGCATTGAATGTTAACATAGAATATACAAAATCTCACTCGCACATGGCACATGACTCAATTCAGTTAGGATCATCAGACACTCTGCTCTGAGTACTTGAGCCATTCAGGAACCCACAATTTAAGGCTTTATTAGGACAACTAAAGAGCCTAAGTGTCACACTAAAGCAGTCTTTATTCAAAGTACCATAGAGTTAAGGGGCCCTATTTCCATTTTTGTTTCTCTCCCAAGGCTTCCTAAACTAAAATGAAAAAGCTAACTACACCCGGTTCAAATGTAAACCCTTGGAAAAGAACCGTGGTATAAAGAAAAACCAAGGGGGAGTTGATACATTACCTAAAAACACTCTTTTTGTGTTTTATTTTAGACTCACTTCCCTCAAGAAACATATCCATCGTCGGGAGGAGTCCAACATATAATTTTATCAAACACATTTCTTTTTTTCCCGACTCAAGTCCCTTAAGAGACCCCTCGAAAGGTGTTCGTCTTCGGTCCAAGTCGACAATCATAAATAATAAAGAAAAATTATCAAACACGTCAAACAACCTACAAATATACACATTTACATACAACAACAACCAATATCTCCCACCCCGGATTTAAAGAATTGGCATGTCCTTATGTCATCCACAATAAAACAAAGTGAGGTAAGGAGACTTCCCTGGTGTTTAGTCTGCATCGGAGACGGTGCCCGGGTCGAGATGACATGCACGTCCTAACGCCCTGAGCCAGGCCATTATCTTCTTTTCTAACTTCGCACTCTGAGTGGCCAGAGCGTCAACTCTAGCAGTCAGGTCATCCATCGAGGTGCACAAGCCAACCACATCTTGCTCCATGGCAGACATCTGGGTGCTCCGACGGGGTCGAGATGGACCCACCTCATCATGATCTTGCACTGGTGAGACAGAGGCATTCATATCCTCATCACCATCCTCCACATCAATTTCCACAGGTTGCTCCTTTCCCCTAACATGATGTCCCCTCATGCATAAATATCAACAACACGGCAAAGAATGTCCCCTCGTGCATAAAACATCATAAACATGGCACGGAATGTCCCCTCGTGCATAAATATCAAAAATAACAGTTTGGTAAGAAAATCAACAATAAGAAACTATAAATGCAAAAGAATAATCAACGGAAATAATACCGTCCCGGCAAGGGACACAGCTATAACCAATTATACAAGTGTATAACTAAACAAAATATTTCTCAACCGATCAAATACTCAACAGTATTCACAACCAAGAATTTCCCTCAAATGAATAATTGCCAAATTGATATTAAACACAATAAACCTCAATGAAAATCACATAATTACTCATATTCGACTCACGAGCATGCTTGACCACAACATATAGGTACTCGTCACCTCACCTATACATTGGACATGGAATAAACACGTAGCAAATAAGACTCAACACATATTACCTCAAGCTAAAGTTAGGCCAAACACTTACCTCGATGCCACGAACACAATTCAAGCCTCAACTACCGCTTTACCTCTTGATTCCACCACCAACTCGCTCGTATCTAGCCACAAGTTACTTAATTATATCAATAAATGCTAAATGAATCAATTCTAATGCATGGAAAAGAGTTTTCTAAAGTTTTCTCCAAAAAGTCAAAAATCGACCCCGGGCCCGCTCGGTCCAAACCCGAAATTCGGACCAAAATCCGATTATCCATTCACCCCCGAGCCTGGATATATAAATGGTTTTGGAGTCCGACCTCAATTTGAGGTCTTAATCCCCAAATTTTAATATTCTTAGGTTTTACCCAAAATTCCCAATTTCACCATGAAAACCCTAGATTGTAGGATGAAATCTTGTAAAAAGAAGTTAAGGAGTAAAGAAAATGAGTTAGAAATCAATTACTAATGTTTTGGAGAAGAAAGTGTGTTTGGAAAATCGCCTCTTATGTTTTTAGGGTTTTGAAAAATGAAAAATAACTACAATTCCCATTTAAATATACCCCCCTCATGCCCCCACCGCGAACCGCACAAAGACGACCGCAGCCGCGAAGGCCCTTCCGCGGACCGCACATGATCGACCGCGGCCACGAAGGCCCTTCCGCGGACCGCACAAAATTGACCGCGTACGCGAAGGCCCTTCCGCGGACCGCACAAAGATGACCGCGGACCGCACTGGCGGGTTCAGAGATCTGCACTTCTCTGAACCTGCAACAACCCTGTTTTAAGTCTAAAAACTTCCCGGGACCTACCCAAATCTCACCCGAGCCCTCGGAACTCCAAACCAAATGTGCACACAACCTCAAAAACATCCTGCGGACTTATTCGTATAATCAAATCACCAAAATAACATCCTAAACATCGAATTAAACCTCAAAATCAATGAAATTTCTCAAAATTTCTTTAAACATCAATTTTTTGCATTTTAGGTCCGAATCACGTTAAATGGATTCCGTTTCTTACCAAACTTTACATACAACACATATATATCATATCGAACCTGTACCGGGCTTCAGAACCATAATACGGGCCCGATACCACAGGTTTCACATAACATTTCGCTTTCAAAAACCTTTATATTTTCCAGAAAACAATTTATTTTAAAAATTCATTTCTCGGAATTCGATTCCGGGCATATGCCCAAGTTCCATATTTTCCTCGGACCCTCCGGGACCGTCAAATCATAGGTATGGGTCCGTTTACCAAAAATATTGACCAAAGTCAACTTTATTCACATTTCAAATTAAAAATTGCTAATTTCGTCAGTTTTTCACATAAAGGCTTCCCGGCTACATGCTCGAGTTGCGCACGTAAATCGAGGTGAGATAGAAGGAGACTTTCATGGCCTAGGAACATAGGATTAGCTAAAATTACACGGGATGACCTTTTGGGTCATCACATCACCCATAAAAAAGTTCTTATAAAGTCATTGTGCACCGTGGTGGATACCGAATTTTCGCCTAAGGAATACAAGAAATAAAAATGTTAAACACACGAATAAATCAAAAGAAATTTAACATTTAATACATATGAAAAATTAAAGTTATATATGCGATATAGCTTTCCGACCTTACCTCGACCCTGATTGTACAAATCACATGGTACTTATATACTCATTGACTAAAGAGACTAAAGGCTATAATATTCATGTACCAACTCAAAATCCACTTCATGAATGTTATACCCTTTCATCCACGCACTACCTTACATGCTTTCATCTAAATATGATACTATTAAAAAAAATCAAAAGACCAATATAATAAAAAGTAATATTGATAATTAGCACTTAGATCCTCGTGTTGGAATAAATGGCTGTAACGATCCAACCGGGGAGATTTGTCCCGTTTTCTCTATTTTAGGTTCTTCACGTGTTATTTAACTTATTTATGTTGTATTGGGACAGTTGGTTCGGGTTCGGAGTGGTCGTGGTGAGAATTGAGACACTTAGTCTCTTAAATGAACTTAATAGTTGGAAAAGTCAACCGGTAGTTGACTTATAGGTAAACGACCTCGGAATGTGGATTTTATAGCTTGAATAGCTTCGTTAGGTGATTTGGGAGTTAGGAGTGTGTTCGGAATGCGATTTTGAGGTCAGGAATAGAATTATGCTAGAATTGGCGAAATTGAGTTTTTGGCTATTTCTGGTCGGTAGTGAAAAATTAGCTATCGGGGTCGTAAAGTTGGAACAGGTCATTTTGGATGTGTGTGCAAATTTCCAGGTCAATCGAACGTGTTTTGATGGTTTCGGCATCTTCGGCAAATTTGGAAGTTTCTAAGTTCGTAGGCTTGAATCCGAGGTGAATTTGGTGTTTTGATGTTATTTTGGGTGTCCTGAAGGTTCGACTAAGTCCGGGTGATCATTTATGGCTTGTTGGTATTTTTGGTTGGGGTCCCGAGGGGCTCAGGATGATTTCAGATAGCCATCGGGGAGTTGAAAGTTGGAAATTTGCAACTGAAGCTGCTGGTTCTAGTGTAACCGCACCTGCGGAATGGGGACCGCATGTGCGAGTCCGCAAAAGCGAACAAATGGTCGCAAATGCGGAATTTGGTGGACTGGTGAAAGACCGCAGATGCGGAGCTGTTTGATCGCAGGTGCAGATTTTTGGCATTTAAGTGATTCTCGCAGGTGCGCACCTGGGACTGCAGGTGCTGGTCCGCAGGTGCGAGAATTTAACTGCAGGTGCGGTAATCGCTGAGCAGAACATATAAATAGGACCTTTAGCAAATTTTGGTCATTCTTCCACCATTTTTACACGATTTTGGAGCTTTTTGAAGGATTTTGAATAAGGAATTCGAGAGTTCTTCGTGGAGGTAATACCTTTGGACTTAAAACTCGTTTATATGTGATTAATGGACTGATTAGTGGTGAAATTTGTGGAAATTTTTGTACCAAAATTGGGTAATTAGGGCTTGTGATTAGAGACTTTAAAATGGGAAATTGATGTTCTTGGTATGTATAGACTCGTGGGAGGATGAGGATTCTTGTGATGTAAATTTATCGGATTCCGAAACATGGGTCTGGGGGTCGGGTTTGGCCATTTTCGAGATTTTTGGTTGATTTTGATAATTTTTGAATGAGCTTTGTTCCTTGGCATATAATAATTATATAAATCTGATTTGGTAGATTTGGAGCACTCATAGGCCGAGTCTAGAGGCAAAGACACCGTGTGCTAAGATTTTAGCCGGGTTTGAGGTAAGTAACGTTTTCAAACTTGATTCTGAGAGTTCGAAACCCCGAACTATATGATATATGACTACATTAAGGTGACGCACATGCCAAGTGACGGGCGTGCGGGCGTGCACCGAGTGATTTGTATCCCGTATCACCCCATGGCACCGTCTAGTAGCTATTACGGATTGATATCCGCACTTCTATTAATGTGGTAAATGTGAACATGTTAGAAATCATGTTAAATACAAATGCTAAGGCTTCACGCCGAAAATGCTGAGACCCGAGTGGTCGTATATTATTGTCTCATTATGTGATTATTTGATTTCATATACTCAGTCATGTCATAGCATATCATTTCATGCCTCAGTCTCGGTAACTGTTAATTTTACTCATATTTATCATTATTTTGGGCTAATTTATGCATATGTGAGCCATGTGAGCGGGACTGGAGAGTAATGACTGAGTGAGGCCGAGAGTCTGTTATTGAGACAGTTATGAGATCGGACTGCACACCGCAGCGATACGCTGATCATGCCTTCGTTGTCTTGATATAGCACTTGGGCCCGTAGGAGCCCCTCCTGAGTCTTTACACCCCCAGTGAGCGCGTTGATATAGAGGGATGGATCTTCCCTGGACATGGACCTTGTCCGAAGTTGATGATATGTGAGGTATGGATCGTCCCTGGACATGGATCTTGTCCGAGTGTTGTATTCCGGAGATGGATCTTCTCCGTGGGGCTGGATTGTCCTTTTCCTCAGTACGGAGTGACTACGGTCACCGATGACTACGTACATTCCGGGATGGACCTTCCCTGGGCCTGAAAGCCATATACGGTATTGAGTGCACTTCTGTGTGAGGGTTGTGAGCATTGTGTGCATTTCCACACTGGTTTCATATATATATATATATATATATATATATATATATATATATATATTGGCATGTAGAGTATACTGGGCATACTTGACATATTTTATTCATTTTCTGATAAACTGTTAGCATGTCTAATTTTTGTATATTATTTATTGTAAATTCCGAGGTTTAATCCGGCACTACCTCTCAGCCCATAGTTTGGGTTCGTTACTTCTGAGTTGGTGTACTCACGTTATCCATGCACCTTGTGTGCAGATCCTGGTTCATCGATGCTCGGTAGCAGTGGTTGATTGACCGACAGAGTTCCCAGGAGTCTTCGAGGTAGAAGCTGGCGATCGCAGCCTCGATGTCGCATTTTCATTTTCAGATTATGTTGTCTATTTTCTATTTTGACATTTTTATGTTGTAGTAGCTCGTGACTTGGTGACACTAGATCCGGGATGGGATTCTAAATTATGTTTTAGTAATATTAGACTTTCAAATGGATTACTATCGATACTTTTGCTTTTGAATTTATAAATTTTCTGAAAACAAACCTTGTGTCAATGAAATGTGTGGCTTGCCTGATTCCACGACAGGCGCCATCACGATTGGGTATTTTGGGATCGTGACAATGGCACTTATATAGATTTTAATATTAGGTTGATGCACATCTTATTACGATAAAAGTAAAAAAATATAGTGATAATTTGCACTTTCATCTCCTTAAATAGTGAAACAAGTAGTAGCATAACAGTGTGCGAGACTCCATTCCATCACTAGTCTGGACTTCAACTCTATATTTATAAAGTAGTTGAAGAATGTAAACATGTAAATTAATACTAATTTCGCATCGATTATTATAAAGTATTAATAGTATACTTCTCAACCGCTCATGATCTAAATAACTGCGCTCCCTATCTTTCTTATAAAAAATGTATCTGTGTCGGTGGGAAGTAGCATATATATGCTAAAATTAGTTGAATCATGTGCAAGATGATCCGGACACTATCATTACAACAATAAAAGAAATTAGAAGGATTTTTTTTGTTAAAATAAGATGCATGTATACCGTATATTTGAAGTACAAGAGTAATTTATTTATTTCAATAACTTAGTCTTAGTGATAATTATCAGTATCATGCGGAAAAAGGTTTAGAACGAAAAAGGTCAAATATATGAAGTATAAAAAATAGCCAAAATGATTACTCTTGACATCTTTTTGGTTGAATATATATTGTAAGTTGTTATAACTCTTATTTCACGGCCATACATTTTGTACTTTGGTGCATGAATGTCAAGATTTTATTCTTTAAAAAAGTGCTCTTATTATCTTGTCGATCTCCACCTTTATAAGATGTGCCAGCAGTGACATCACAAATAATTATAGTACTAATTTTCAAATGAAATCTCATAAAAGTTCGCTATCTTTTTATCCAAAAAGTCTTTTAGGTAACCTTACTTTGTTGAACTAAATATAGTGTCGGCAAAAATTCAGATTTGCACAATCTGGAAAATAGTTATGTGCTTTCTTAGCAATTCTACTATATTCTTACATAGTGCTCTACATGGGACATTTTGGTACACAATCAAGTCAAAGATTGATAATTTTCCTTTGGTATGCGGATTAAATTATCCTAGGATTATAGCCTTGGGATTATAATATCTAGATTAATTTATCTCACTCGAAAGGAATACATTTATAACGTCCATCAAATATAGTACGATATTTTTATCCCACCTTATCCCATCACGCGTACCAAACAATCATTTAATGTCAGGATTCTATTACAGTCAACCCTCTGTATAATAACATTGTTTTTTCCGTTGATTGCTATAGCGGAGTGCTGTTATAGAGAATGTACGCTGTAATATGACATGAAATTTAATTCCAAAGAAATTTGGCCATTAATATAAACGTTATTATAGAAGGTGACTTGTTACAGAGAAGTCGGATTCGGCAGGGTAAAGGTTAGTTTTTGTGCATCATGACTATTTCATTAAGCATCGGTTATCTCATATCAAAAACAAGTTCCAACAAAACTTTGCTTATTAAGTGTTTAGTGAAAATCAATATGGAAAATTTAACAAAGTAATCCATTATTGTTTACTGACTAGATAGTACTGATTAACAAGGTCCATTTTCTTCGGTCAATTAGTTTGAATAGCTATAATTAGCAACGGCGCCTTTTTTATCGGGTAAATATTTATTCTGTTCTAAATTAATAATTTATATATATTCAATAGATATTTCAAGCCAAATATATGATTTATCCAAAAGCTACTGGGTTCGATCGAACCCGTAGCCAAAAGATTAGTTCCGCCTCTAAAAGTATACAATTTTATTGTATTTATAGGAATTTATATTTTTTAAATTTTTTATTTTATAACTCAAATATATTTTTTATTAAAATAATATTCTTTGAGATGGGGTAAACGTGCCATGCGCGTATCCTAACTTAAATAGACTGACATCAATACATGTATGTATGTATATATAATACACGTATGTACAATAGACTGACATCAATTGAAAATAATATAACGTAAACATTAGTTTGGGACAAGAATTTAAGCCTTAGAGCAACATACACAGACTTTTCAGAAAAGTACTTTTAATGAATTTGTGTTTGACAAATTAATTTAAAAAGTATTTTTGAGCAGTAATTAATGTTTGACTAAGTTTTTAAAAAGTAATTATTCTAAGTGTATTTTTTCAAATGTGTGTTTTCCAAAAAATATTTTTTGGAGAGAGAAACTATTTTTTTCTACTTCTCATTAACTTCTTCTGACTTCTACTCATAAGTTCCTTTTTTCTTCTAAAAGCTTGACCAAACAACTTAACTTTAGAAGAAAACACTTTTGGTTTAAAAGAAAATACTTTCGGCCAAAATATTTTCGTGTGACTTATAGGTCATGAGTTCGAGCTGTGGAATTAGCCACTGATACTTAAATCAGGGGCGAACCCACGTGTAAGGTTGTGGGTGCTGCAGCACCCACTGACTCCGACATGGACTCGGTATACTAATATAGAAATTTTGTAAAACCGATATAATATATTAGCAAGCACTCATTAACCAAAAAGTTCAATGGGTGCTTTGGTTCGGAGGCCGAAGTTCGGGCGCTAGGATATCTGTACGTTGCATGATCGAATCTCGACCTTAAAATCCTGGATCCGTCACTAATTATATTGTCCTTTTTTTCGGCCAAAAAATAAGCTTACCCAAACAAGCTATTAAACCTGGATACAAACCGAGCAATGACATAAGCTGGGTGCTTGCATAAGATCCCATGTACAACATACAAACAAGTAATAGCTTTTTAGATTTCATGTGATCATATAAAATCTAGCAAAACTCTAATTAAAACATAAAGACAAGAAAGACACAACACTTGAGTGACATCCATATTGGACACTTTAAACAGGCGGCAGAGTGAGAAAATTCGTGACCTGTGGGGCGAAGGCGCACGTAAATTTTGACCCTTAAAACATAACACTGAAAAAAAAGGTGTAGTAAAGAAGCAACCAAGAAATGGTCCATATTATATCATGTGAGAAAATGTATTTAGCTCTTTACATAATATTACTCTCTCCGGTTCACAATAAGTGACCAATTTCCTTTTTTATTTTGATTCAAAATAAGTGTCCAATTATGTAATCAAGAAAGAATTCAATTTGTTTTTACAAAATAACCCTCATGTACATATCCCTAAAACGTTTCCTTATTTCTCACATTAAATGTTTGATTAGGGATAGTTTAGTCATAATACCCTATTTTTGTATAGAATTTAATATTTTTTTAATAGACTGCTAAAAGCAAATTGGTCACTTATTATGAACCGGAGGGAGTACTATACTATACTATTATTTCTCACGATGTAATAATTAGTTTGATGGAAAAATCCAATGTCAAATCTCTTAGTGATAAATGGTAATCAATTGGACCATCTTTTCCACGTTTTTATGTTTTTATATGTACTAACTAATATTTGGCTTTTTTGTCACCCTCTTTTCATTTAGCCTAATTCTCCTCAACATAATATTTGTATTATTATCCAGAGAGAGAGAGAGGGTGAAGGAAATAAGCCAAAATGGTAAGGGCTCCTTGCTGTGAGAGAATGGGATTAACAAAGGGTCCATGGACTGCAGAAGAAGACCAAATTTTGATATCTTTCATTCAAAGATATGGACATGAAAATTGGAGAGCACTTCCTAGACAAGCTGGTGAGTTAATTTAAATGCAAAAAAAAAAAAAAAAAAAAAAAAAATTGTTTTTTTTTCCAACATGGCTTCTTATGGTTCTATTTTTCTTTTTATTTATACTATTGATTTTCTTCTCATAGTATGCATACATAGTTCAAAGAATTAGTTATTAATTTCGTGTTAGTTTTGATATGTAACTCTCTCTCTCTCTACCTCTTTGTTTTTTTTAAAAAAGGTTTATTAAGGTGTGGAAAGAGTTGCAGATTAAGGTGGATAAATTACTTAAGGCCAGACATTAAAAGAGGAAACTTTAGTGTGGAAGAAGAAGAAACCATCATTAAGCTCCATCAAGTTCTTGGAAACAGGTACAATTTTTTTCAGATTCTAAAATATCAAACCTATTTAACACCACATTTTTTTTTTTGTAATTTCTTTTTAGTTTCTTGGCCATGCATGAAACTACGTGTATACATATATAAATAAACGTCCTCCATTGATTGACATACCTTATTTTCAGATTACGTACTGACAGGGGGCGGAGGTACGTAGTAGTTACGGGTTCGGACGAACCTAATAACTTTTGCTCAGGCCTATTCAACATCATATATATATATATATATATATATATATATATATATATATATATATATATATATATATATATATAGTGTAGTAGCTATGGGTTCGGAAACCCAGTAGCTTTTGCTTAGACCTTGTATTTGTATTAGAGAATCCATTAAGTATATAAAAATATTTAATTATGAATCCAATAATTACAATGACCTAGGGTTCAATGATAAGATCAGATCCCATAACCTTTAAATTATGGCTCCGCCTCTGTGTACTGACCCCATCTTTTATGAACATGATCAGTTGTTATATAAACCAGATAGAGTAGTATATAGAAATTCTTTCACAGCCAGCACAAATTGTGCTTGCACTCATGTTATATATCTGTTTGACATTTTCGTTTATTTTTTTTTCTTCGATCATCAGATGGTCAGCAATTGCATCAAGGCTACCTGGACGAACAGATAATGAAATAAAGAATTTTTGGCACACTCACTTGAAGAAAAGGTCAGAACACAATTATCTACAACCATCTACTACAACTACAAAGAGAAGCTCTCATGATATGATGATACCTAAAAAGACAACAAATGTTTCACCAAAAATAATAATTTCTTCAAATTATTATCAAGCTTCTCAAAATATTATTACCTATCATCCAACTTGTCATGTTGAACATCTTCAAGAGAATAACTCATCAAGTTATTCTGAGAGTACTCAATCATATAAGGAAGAGAGCATGCAATCCATTAATGGTGAAAATATAGGTACTGAATCTGCAAATGGACATGGAGACACTAGTTTCAGCAATGATATGGTTTTTTGGTATAATATCTTCATGAGTGCAGGAACGACATACGAGAGTTAGAGTTGATCGAATTCAGGATCTAGAGTCAGTAAGTTCAGAATAAATGTAATCTTATATTATATGTGTCCGTTGTAATTTTTTCGTATATGTATACATAGTTTCGGACGAAACCGTAAATGGGATTGAGTTGAACTCACAGAACTCGCTCTAGATTCACCTCTAACTTACGAGAGTTGGATTTCCACGATGCATTGTTTATAGTTATCATCTAGTAATTGAGATTGTTGGCATTTTTCAAGCCCAATTTATAGTAGAAAGCTCACTTATGAAATTAACGAGTGAAATAAAACAGCAAGGATTACATATCTATTAGAGCTTTCTTGATAATATTTCCTTGTTATTGTATACTCCCTCCGGTCCATTTTAATTTATTTACTGGCCTTGTTTTTGTCATCCATAATATTTGATATTTTCAGATATCAAGATGGAATTAACTTTTTTCATTTAAAGTTTGTCTTTGGAGTAAAGAGCCTGTGAATATTTGTTGTATTTTCAATAAACAAATTAAGGTTAATATAGTTAATTTTATTGTTAATTAATACTAAAAGGTGAATTCTTTAATATGTGTAAAAATAATCAATTAAAGTGGATCGGAAGGAGTAATTCTTTCAAAATAAATTGGGATTATATTTGTTTTTTCTTCTACGTACTTTCTTGAAATTGGTACTCTAGCAGTGTGCTAAGCATAGTGGAAATTTGTGAGTTTATATGCTGAAACTCTCACACTTTTGATGAGATGTGAAGTCATTCCCTTCCTGCAATATTTAAAAAATACCGAGTTTATATTATGATTTATCACAAGGGTCAAGGTTGGTTTTTGAATAATATATCGTTTAACTATTTAGATATGCAATTAAGTCTTGGATTTTATAAAATTGAAGAAAATACATTATATTACAATTAAGGCGCATTTGGCATAAAGGAAAAAGTCGTTCATGAAAACTAAAATTTAAATTATAAATATTGTTTAAGTGTTTGGTTGGATATAAAAACATGTGAAATATGATATAGAGCCCGTTTGAATTAGCTGATTTGAAGTAGTTGATAAGAATTAGGTGCTGAAAAGTACTTTTAAGTGTTGAAACTGATTTAATAAATATGCAGTGCTGAAAATTATAATAAGTATTTGATAAAAATGTGCGGATAAGCTCTTTTTCTATGAAAATGATTTAAATAACCTTATAACTGTTTATACTTATAAGAGCGTAATTTCTTCAAAATTAAAGATTCCAGATCGATTCAAATACAACATATTCTATTGTCATTTTATTTTAAGATAATTTTTATGATAAATATAATTTATTTTATGATAAGCATATAATCATAAGTTATACTAATTAATTAAATGACAAAAGTTTCTTGGTAAAAAATAAACCTAAATAGGACAAAATATTTGAAGAGCAACAGACACTGTCTTCATCACCACAACACTTAGAAAACAATACACCAAAACTTTGATATGTCCTTATTTATTACATATAGTTCAAAGATTAATATACAATCACATAAATGCAAATATGCAAAGGAATAGAGAATTTGCTTAACTGAAATTATCAATGTTGATTCAAGACTTGAAGAGGCGGAGCATTAAGGTTGAAACAACACTTGAGGTAGTGAGTATCGATGTAAGAGTTTTGTTCTACAAGAGAATATTTTAGGGATAAAAATAGTAAAATCTTGGTCAACTTAAAGTGCTTATAAGCTAAAAATTCATAAGCCGGGAGCGATCAACTTATGGCTTTTGGCTTATTTTTGACTTATAAGCATGTGACTTATAAGCACTTTTAACTTTACCAAACGCGTAGATAAGCCGAAAAGTGCTTACAAGCTAGTTTGACCCGCTTATAAGTTTAGCCAAACACCCTTACAGTACAAGGCCTACCATAGAAACTATTACCTCGACTTGGATTGAAAGGAAGAACTTAGGACTTTGGGACTTACACTAGGACGTAAACCCCTAGCATTCCAATTGAAACTCAAGGAGAGGGAACTAAACCTTCGTCGACAACCTCTCATTTGTTCGACTACTCGCGGGGCCTGCTGCGTTTAGGTATAAGAAGCCCCACCCGGGAAAAGAGTGTAGGTACTATAAGGATCATGTCTAAGTAATCTTTTTTAGTATCAAAGATTAAAAAATAATGTTTATATTAATTGAAGCGAGTGAAATCGAATATATAGACGGAGCCAGGGTTTGACTAAAATCAAGGGGTTCAGTCTTTATGTCCTTACAATTAAATTTATTTGCACTTTGAA
Organism: Nicotiana undulata; assembly: GCA_005239495.1. Classification (NCBI taxonomy): domain Eukaryota; kingdom Viridiplantae; phylum Streptophyta; class Magnoliopsida; order Solanales; family Solanaceae; genus Nicotiana; species Nicotiana undulata. The sequence goes on along the minus strand of ML277144.1, from coordinate 162,818 downwards.
ATTATGGTAAGAATATAAACTTTTGTTAAATTTCAGTGAGTTTTCATACACATATTCAAATTTGGGTCAAAATGCTATATTCAGCTGATCACCCCATAAAACCCCGGCGAGGTGCATTAGTAGCCATTTTTTTAAGAATGTTGTTTAAAATATATTCATAATTCATAATGTATTTAAAGAGTAGTCAATTTATTCAAATTGGCTACTCTTTAAATACATTGTGAGTTATGAATATATTTTAAATAGTATGCCTAAAAGTGGCTAGCTGATGACATTTCCACCATAAAGCCCATATTGCATTTGAAACATCACTTTGTTAAGTGTTGATAATAAAGCGTCTAGAGTCAAACAGGTTCGCGTGGCCTAATGGATAAGGCGCTCGCCTCCGGAGCGGGAGATTGTGGGTTCGAGTCCCATCGTGAACGAGAATTTTCAGCTTTTGAATCCCTGTAGACTTCCCTTTGGTAAAATCTATTGGTAAAATCCCTTTTAAATGAGACTTCTTGACTAGTTTCCAGCACGCATTTTTTTTACTATTCCCTCCCCGTCACTTTTACTTTTTACTTGTTAAGTATGGTAAAAATAAATTTTCGTTTTTATTTATCACTTTTCGCATCTCAAGTGATTAATTTATTTTTTCTGTTTTATCCTTGACATTACTTTCTCCAAAGTATTTTTAAAATTCATTATATACACCAATTAATATGGGTATCATGATAAATTATACACTTTATTTATTATTTTTTAAGAGATATAAAAAGTCCAAAATGGACAACTAAAAAGGAACGGAAGGAGTATGTTGTTATCTTCGAGCTTTATAGCCCCTTCGTTACTTATCCCGTTTGCTTCAGGCCTTCAGCAACCAAACAAAGAGTTCATAATCTATTAATTGATTATGTCTCATTATGAAATAAAATCTGGGCTTCGAGGTGTCTGCAAATTCATTGGACTTGAAATATTGTAAATTATAAGATAGAAATTTTTGTATGTTCAAACCGTTAATGTGTACTTGCATTTGAATCGCTTTTATTTATTGCATGTGTCGTTGTTGTCACACTTGAAGACTTACTATTGTGGCAACTCCAAATAATGATTATCTTTGTTACTTTTGGCTTTCTCACTGTGTTTTTGTGCACGGGTAAAATCGGGTGCAATGTCTATTCCGATTCCCTGATCAGAGAACGAAGGGAGAGCATGAACCCGCGAGATTGTAGTGGATGTCAGAGACCCTTCGTAGCGAGACCCCGGAAGTGTGAACGATGTATCCGACTTCGGACATGGTAAAGTGACGTGCCCCGGACCGAATATAAATTCTAGACCTCGGGAGACACGGTGAACAATTATGCATGACGGATAGAGGGCAGTAATACTCTCCCTCAACCGGATAGCACGGACCGAATCTCGCTCAATATCAATTATGGATCAACAATTACCGGGAAAAGAAGATTTTTATCATTTAGGCTTATACTAGGACTGAGGGAAGTTTTTCTTTAGTCTGACACATGGTAACACGCAATTTAAAGCAATAAAGGTTTACTTTTATCTTCTAGCTACTGTTAAAGGCATTACTCACGTGTTCTGTTCTTTATTCGTGACAGGGCTTTAACCGTGGGTCCAATTGAAGACGAGCTCACTATTCAATCTATGATCAGTCCTAGTCTTAACATTGCGATTGGTTTGATCATTTTCATCTTTAATTCATTTATCTGTCATTCTTAATTATTCATGTTAAAATAAACCACGTATCCTTTAAACCACAAATTTAATTGTTACCCAATTTTGGGGTAAACAGTTTGGCGTCCACCGTGAGGCTAAGGATAATAGTGGTATTTTGATACGAATCTCCATAACACACCATATTTTACGCTTGTTCATTGAAATCATAATTCTAGGTCAGCCTAAAATGTCAAACTCTCAGTCAGCTCGCTTGAACGCTGACGTTGAATCAGGCCATCACGGAAAAAATAATAATGTGGTGCTCAGTGATGATGTGCTTCCTACCGATCCCAACGGTGTCCCAGCCGCTGACTCGGTCGTTGCTAACTCAAAGGTAGCTATCAACATTAATTTTCAAATTGATCCAGAAAATAGTGTTTGCGGGGGATCCCGACCAATAGCTCGAGAAACACCCGAATGTGAAGGTGCTGGGGTGAGCCTACAATTGATATTTGAAATGGTGCAGGCTCAACAAGCGGCAATAGTACAACTGCAGAATCAAAGCTACGCTCCCAATAGGGACGAGGCGGGAACAATCCCGAAAAAGCACTCAAAGAGACGAACAAATTACCGAGAGACCGGGTAAAATCGAGCCCGTGGTAAATTTCGAGGTAATGAAGATGCTCAAAGCATTGAAAAAACGGGTGGAGTCAGGCGAGAAAAAGATTGTGGCTTATGTCAAGAAGGTGAAAACATACTGCCACGACCCCAAATTTCCTCTGAAGGATGTCATGATGGCACCTAGTCTCCACGACTAGGTAAGCCTAACAAATAGAAACTACTGAACAAGTATATAAATACAATATACTGAAAGAGACTAAATTATGAATAAAATTTCCTGTAAATGGAATCTCACAATTTCACACCCCAAAACAGGTGGAAGTAAGTTATAAGCTCTACAAAGTATAACAAGAGTAACTACTACATCACTGTCTTAAAGTAAGTACAAAAGTATATGAGGATAAATGAAGGTGACTCCGAGACCTGCGGATGCCGAGCAGGCATACCTTGAAGTCTCTGATAAAACAACTAGCAGGAATCTCTATCTACCGGCATGAGAAGACATACTTGGATATGCACAAAAATATGTGCAGAAGCATAGTATGAGTACTCCACAACGGTACCCACCTAGTGTCAAGTATAACCTCAGTAGAGTAGTGATGAGGCTAGGTCGAGACACCTATTAGGATATGAAATAGGCAATATAAAATGAAATACGAAAATAAAGTGGGAAGTAAGAAAACAACTAATACAAAACAAGATGATAGCATGATCTAATATCGAAAAAACAACAGTAGAAATAGCATAAAGGAAGCAACTAGAGCGATACAAAGATCATGTACGGACTACAACTACTAGAATGGTAACAAATGGAGCAAAAAGAAATATTCCTTCCGCGACACTTTACAACATGTAGTAACAACAAGAAACATAACGAGGTACCGCCTCGTGTATAATTAAATCAAATCGAGGTACCTCCTCGTATAATCAAGAATAAAAATTGAGGTACCGCCTCATATTAATATTTCTCAATTTCAATCACAATCCCCCCTTATGCTGCCACATGAGCCTTACATTTGAAAGTAGGTTTAAAGATAATTTTTTTCGAAATAGCTACACGCACTTTAGCCCATCTTATGACGCAACACAGAAGTTCCACCTTATACAATCGCATGCACATCAACCCAAGCCTTATATCGCCGCATGGGCATCAATATCAAATCACAATAACAACTCGCACCATAAGTGCCCACATATCACAACTTGCCAACAACCATAATATCAATGTTTCCACAATAATAGACCGTGACTCCAACATAACGTATACGAGAATATCAACAACAATAATGGATGAAAATGCTCAATAGGATAGACATTTCAACAATAACCAACATCGCCTCAACGTATTAACAACTTCCACAACCTCAACATCAAGTAACTCAACAATGAGAAAACAATGTGTAACCATGATATCAGATAAAACTAACTCACAATAAAGGCAAACAATCTTCAACAAAGAGTATCAAATAACGGAAGTAAGCAAATAAGGGCAACATGATAAATTAATTCAACAATGATAATTAACAATGAAGAGATAACATGTGACAATAAAGGGGCAACATATTCAACTAAAATATGGGAGAAATTTAGCAAGTAAGATGTAGGACAATTACTAAACAATTCACTAAAGCATTTAAGGATAGCCAAACACAATTAAGGATGATTTAACTATGAGAATCTATAAAATATTATGGCACTTCAATTAAAGCATGAAAATAGTCTAAGTAGTCTAAGTCGGTCAAATACTACGTACAACCTGTGTACCCACTTGTCACCTTGCGTACACGGATTTCACTTAGCACAATTGAATCAAACAATACCAATCTTAAGGGGTAGTTCTCCCAGAAGAAGTTAGGTGATGATAGGCTATAATTACGTATTTTAGTCGCTTATTACACTCTAGTTTACTGCACTTCAATTGAGTTGAGCTTTAATCGCCAGTGTTTTGCACTAACTGTATGTTTTATGCCTTGTAGGAGTGATTCTGAGCTATATAGATGTTATGGAGTAAATTTAAGTGATTTTTAGCTTTGAAGTCTGAGTAAAACCTCAAGTAATTAAGCCGGGATCGTGTTTGAGAGTCAAATTTGATAGTTAAGAACAAACGAAGACTCGAGGAGGCATATTGCGCACGGTCTAGTAAAATGGATATAACGTTTTGCTCCGAACTCCATTTGGGCTATATAATATATTGTTGGAAAGATAACTCAAAAGGATAAAACTTTCATGTTTTACGTTTTTCTACATTCTAAACGGAACATGGTGAAAAATGCAGTTGAAACCGCGACCGCGGACTGGGGCAGAATACTTGGCCATATGCGCGGCCACTAGCGCGACTGCGCTAGTCCAGACCTGGAAAATCATCCCTTTTCGCGTAGGAGAAGGTATAATTATTTGGACCCGACCCTACTTGGTATATATACATGGGAGAATGTTATTTTTAGGGGATTTGACATATTTTGGACAACAATTCGACCTAAGGAGGCAAGAGACGCAATAGGAGCAAGGCGGAGGAATTCTTCTACGAGTTTTTCCTTCTTCTTCCTATTTTTCATTGTTGGTCATGACTTTTAGTATTTTAATTTCACATACTTTTATGAATAGCTAATTTGTAGTCTAAGGTTTTGGTGGAACCCGTTGAGGATGAGCTTATTGTTATATTAATATAGTTTGCTTGGTTTTCATCTCTATTTGTTCAACTACGTTCTTGTTGTAGTTGATTGAAAGGCCCTCAATTAGCTGTTCCTATTTAGTGTGTATCTGCTCGAGAGAGAGAGTACATGTTTAGGTAGTTGTTGAACAACATCACTCCCAAAGTATAAGAGAGATCCATAACCGAGGGTTTAAAGGTTGGGTTAGAGATAACGATACCTTGGGTGCAATCTAAAGTGAACTGTAATAAAAGTCAGATAGCGTAGATCGAGAGAGTGTGTCTAGTAAATTATCGTAATTGCTCGAGAGAGAATTACAGTACCATAAGTGTTCATGATTGATAGAGATAATTAGGCCAAACTATATGAAATATACAAGAAGGGATTCCATCAACGGGGGAAACCATAACCTTAGATCCTTATCGCATTTGTTTACACCTCAGTATTAGTTATCTTTTAGTTTACTTAATTTAATTCAGTTGTAGTTAGTAAAAATACCGGAAATTGATATTCACAACCTTTGGGAAATTGATTACTGAGAATCGAGTGAGTCTAACAACAATAATTGATAGGTTAATTCCCTGTGGGATTCGACTCTGGAAGAAATACTTAGATTATATTTGCAACGCCCGCTTAGTCTTTTCATAAGACATAGTTGAGCATGATCAAATTTTAGCGCCGTTGCCGGGGAATTAACAGTGTTATCAATTAGAGTCGGAATAAATACAAAATTCTTAAGTGTAGTCAATTTCCTTCACTTTCAATCTATACATTGGAATTTTAACGTTTGCTAACTTGGTTCTTCCTTTATATGACCGGGAACAACCCACGACGGAGAATTTGGCCATGGCAATAGTAGTCCCACAAATACAGGCTGAATCTTTTCAGATCACGAACAACATGCTGCACTCGTTGCAGAAAAAAAGAGACTATTTTCGGGGTCGAACATTGAGGATCCTCTATCAGCTTGTCTCATGAACCTAGATGAACCTAATGGAGAAGACTTGGCAGAGTGGGCTCTTGAAGGCCAAGGTTTTTGGAAAAAGGGAGCTCGAATTTGAGCCTTTGCACTTAGAGGGAAGAAAAACTCCTCCAGCCAAGATTGAGGAGTTAAAAAAATGTGAGGAGGTGCTAGTGGAGAAGGCCAGAGTAGAACACCAACAATCAATCAAACTAGATTTTGAGGATGTCAATGTTGTAGAAGAGATACTAGAGTTAACCAAGGACATTGATGATACATATTTAGTTGACTCTAGTGTTATTAGTGTTGAGGATGTTGACAATCCTAAAGTTTATGTAGTTGAGCGCATTGATATACACTCCAAGCATTTTTCCACATTGTGTTTGGATTATTATATGAAAGTAGAGTCATCCAAGCCACTTGAGGAGTCAAGGAATGAGGAACAAGATGCCTACATTCTAGAATTTTTCTTGCCAGAAAGACAGGACTACATACCTCATCTAAAGGAAAATGAGTGTAAAATAGTACAATGGTTGCTCGGGCCAATTATATTTGTTCCACCACCTTTGGAGCACAACTGAAAACTTGAAGCCAAATTGGGGGTCCAATTCATAGTTCAAAGTGGAGGCAAAAAGTGATTCACGTCGTGCCGCGACGTTAAATCAAGCGCTTGTTGGGAGGCAAAACAACTTTATTTTTATATTTTTATATTTTTAGTTTAGTTTATTTATTTATTTATTTTATTGTATTATTCTTGTAATGTCGATTTTTGATTTTTTAGGAGCATGAAATGCAAAGCCATTGGAAGGATGCTATAGCAAACCAAATGGTTGGAACTAAGTGTGAGGTACCCGCACGAAGGACCAGGCCTGGGAGAAGTCTGAGTACCCCATGAGATGCTAGTGCTTAGGTCTTTGGCCTACCAGGGAGTTTCTTTTACCCTTTTGTATGTATGGGTGTGCATTGGAGACAATGCACAATTTTAAGTGTGGTGTGAGGAGATTTTCTGGGTGACTTTCTATATTATTTTAGTTGTGTTAGTTTAATTGAATAATATTTTTAAAAAATAGAAAAAAATGGACTTTTTTCCTGACGATGGATCTATTAGAAAATTTTCTTGAGGGATTTAAGTCTAGAAAAAAAAGATTTTCTTTTGTTAGGTAGTGTAGCAATTCCCCTTGATTTTTCTTTGTGCCGCGGTTCTTTTCCAAGGGTTTTGTTTGAACCGGGTGTAGTTAGTTTTATTGTTTTTAGGAAGAGGGGCCATTGTGTTGTGTTTTGAATTGAAGCAATATATCTTGACTTTGTTATACCTTGAGAATGGTGAGTACTTTGGTTGTGACACTTAGGCTCAGTTTTTGACTCTTGTATAAGTACCTTAAATTGTATGATTTTAAATTTGCTTAACTGCTTTGACTAGAGTGTCTATGAATCCAATTCTGAGTGAGTTATGTGCCATGTGTGTGTGAGGTTGAAGTGTTATTGTGTGCATTGAATTTGATGCCTAGAACTTGCCCCGTGTGTTTGCAAAGCGAAATAGTAGTTTGTTCAGTCTTGGAAGTGATATAACCATTTTTTTTGTTGAGCCAGATATGTATATTTTACCCACCTAATTGTTATGTATCGTAGTTAACCCCTTTGAGTCTGTAATCCTGTTTCTTTGGCAACCACATTACAAGCCTTACCCATTTGTTTGAATTAACCATATATTTGAACCCTCTAACCTCTCATGAGCACTTGAAGTGTTATGAACTGTGTAAAAGTTAAAGTGTGGGGTGGTTGGTTTGGATTTTGAGTGGAACTAATGAAAAAAGGAGAAAGGTGCACTGTTTTGAAAAAGTAAGAGCCACTTAAAAAAAAAGGGAAGAAAAAATAGTTGTATTGTTGTGGAAAAAAAAATCTATATTCCTTGATAAATGGTGACTCTTGATGTAATTGTGCTTAAAGAAGTATGAGGTAGTATACATTGATGTGAATGTGTAGTTTGGTTTGATATAAATTTGAGGTTTGAATGCTAAAGTATATCTATTAAAGTGCTTAGGGAGGTGTAGTCACTCTTATATCTAAATGTATCCTACCCGTCCCGCAGCCTATACTACCACCAAATAAAGTCCTATTTGATCCTAGACCGAATGAGCTCGATTAGTAGAGTAGTACACTATGGGAAAGCCTATGGTGCATCTTTTGTGGCATATGAATATTATTTCTGAGAGTGAGTGAATTTTTTCTATCTTGAGTTCCTAAGTGTTCTTAAATTTTATTGTGTGGAACTACTCACTTTTGTTGTGTGAGGGCACTTGATTCATTAAGGAAAGGTAATGTCAGTGAACTCTATGTTAGAGTAAGTGGGTGAGTTGTGAATAATACGTGATACTTGCGAGTCAAATCTTGAGGTGAAGATGTTACGCTTTTGTGCTTAGTCTATTTTAAATATTCTTGGTGTGATGAGTTAGGAAAATTACTTAAACATGTCGTGTCTATATAAAGTGTAGTTTGATTGCTCAAGGACGAGCAATGGTTTAAGTGTGGGGTATTGATGATAGGCTATAATTACGTATTTTAGTCGCTTATTACACTCTAGTTCACTGCACTTTAATGAAGTTGAGCTTTAATCGCTAGTGTTTTGCACTGACTGTATATTTTATGCCTTGCAGGAGTGATTACGAGCTATATAGATGTTATGGAATGAATTTAAGTGATTTGGAGCTTTGAAGTTTGAGTAAAAGCTCAAGGAATTAAGCCAGGATCGTGTTCAGGAGTCAAATTTGATAGTTAAGAACAAACGAAGACTCGAGGAGGCATATTGCTCACTATCTAGTAAAATGGACATAACGTTTTGCTCCGAACATCATTTGGGATATATATAATATATGGTTGGGAATATAACTCAAAGGGCTACAACTTTCATGTTTTACGTTTATCCAAATTCCAAACGGAACAGGGTGAAAAATGCGGTTGAAATCGCGACCGCGGACCAGACTCGGACTGGGGCAGAATACTTGGCCATATGCGCGGCCACTAGCGCGACCGCGCTAGTCCAGACATGGAAAATAATCCCTTTTCGCGTAGGAGAAGGTATAATTGTTTAGGCCTGACCCTACTTGGTATATATACATGGGAGAACGTTATTTTTAGGGATTGAACATATTTCTGACACAAATTCGACCTAAGGAGGCAAGAGACACAATAGGAGCAAGGCGGGGGAATTCTTCTATGAGTTTTTCCTTCTTCTTCCTATTTTTCATTGTTGGTTATGAATTTTAGTATTGTAATTTTACATACTTTTATGAATATCTAATTTGTCGTATAAGGCTTTGGTGGAACCCATTGAGGATGAACTTATTGTTATATTAATATAGTTTGCTTGGTTTTCATCTCTATTTGTTCAACTACGTTCTTGTTGTAGTTGATTGAAAGGCCCTCAATTAGCTGTGCCTATTTAGTGTGTATCTGCTCGAGAGAGACTACATGTTTAGGTAGTTGTTGAACAACATCACTCCCAAAGTATAGGAGAGATCCATAACCGAGGGTTTAAAGGTTGGGTTAGAGATAACGATACCTTGGGTGCAATCTAAAGTGAACTGTAATAAAAGTCAGATAGCGTAACTCGAGAGTGTGCGTCTAGTAAATTATCGTAATTGCTCGAGAGAGAATTACGGTACCATAAGTGTTCATGATTGATAGAGATAATTAGGCCAAACTATATGAAATATATAAGAAGGGATTCCATCAACGGGGGAAACCATAACCTTAGATCCTTATCGCATTTCTTTACACCTCAGTATTAGTCCTCTTTTAGTTTACTTAATTTCATTCAGTTGTAGTTAGTAAAAATACCGGAAATTGATATTCATAACCTTTGGGAAATTGATTACTGAGAATCGAGTGAGTCTAACAACAATAATTGATAGGTTAATTCCCTGTGGGATTCGACTCTGGGCGAAATACTCAGATTATACTTGCAACGCCCGCTTAGTCTTTTCATAATACATAGTTGAGCGTGATCATTAGGCAAGGCACTTACCTTAATTAGGCTAATTCAATACTCGAAAATAGCTTTTCCCTTCCAATCCGCCTCCACGCGGCTCAAATCTAACCAAAATCGACTAAATATTATCAAGCAATGCTAGGGATTTCAATAGATAAAGTTAAGATTTTTACCCTTTTCCCAAAAAGTCAACGAAAGTCAATCTGGGGCTCGCCTGGTCAAAACCGGGTCCAATGGTATATTTCGTCCACCAATGACCCCACGAGTTCATATAGGTGATTAGTTTCAAAATTCGAGTCCAAATTGACTCTCAAACTCAATTTCTTATTTTTCAAAAACTTGACAAAGTTTCATAAATTCCTACTTTGATTCACATTATTTTGATTTTAAAATCTTAGATTAGTTGATGGAATATGATTAAAAATAGATTAGGATCACTTACCCATGGTTTATAGGTGAAATTCCTCTCTCCAAGTCGTCTCCTACCGAGTCTAGGGTTCAAAAGTGAGAGAATGAACTCAAAAATCCAGTCCCTCAGCTATTTGTCAAGTCGCAGATGTCACATTTATGACCTGGGGTTCACAAAATTGCGAACCCCGCAAATGCGAAGATCCACCCATCTCTGCTATCATCTCAATTACGATAAATAGTTCACAATTATGAACAATGGACCTTCGCAATTGTGACCAAAGCGATCGCAAATGCGAACTGGTTAATTCCCAACACACTTCGCAAATGGGAACACTGGGTTCGAAAATGCGAACACAATAGGCTTGGCCTGACTTCGCAAATGCGAACCAAAATCTGGCAAATGCGAGATTAGAGGCCTGCAGAAAAAACCAACAAACTTCAATCCTATCAACACTTCGCTAAGCATTCGAAACTCATCCGATCCCTCGGAGCTCCAAACCAAACATTCACACAAGTCTAAAAACATCATACAAACTCGCTCACGCGATCGTAACACAAAAATAACATCTAAAAGTACGAATTGAACTCTAAAATGCATGATGTTCAAAGAGAAATTCAAGAACTTCTAAAATTATAACCACGCGTCCGATTCCTATCAATTCAATTTCGAATGACACCATGATAACTAGGGATTTTAGCCTATTATTTAGTCTCTTTTGCTTAGATTTTGGGTCAAAAAGGGCTAAAGGTATTCTCGAAACTAACTTAATGTGCTTGCGCGCAGGGTTTGGTCAAAATGAGGCAAATAAGCCAAAATAAGCTCACGAAGGAGTAAAAATTGAACAAACCAAAGGCTAGAACTGGACCGCTGACCACGATGGAAAAGCGCGGCCCCCGTAGGGTTCACCGCTAAGGAGGATACTATTACGCGGTCCGCGATATTGAGGTTCAGAGAAGCTGAATTTTAGTTCAAACATCACCACTGACCGCGCTGGAAGAGCGCGACCACGGAACCTTTGGCGCGAACGCAATGGTAATTTCGCAGAGGGCGGTGTTCGAGATTCAGCGACTTTACATTGTGGGCTCAAATGAAGAACGCGGGCCGCGTCTAAATTACGCGGCTGCGAATTGATCTAACGCGGACGCGAAGGATATTTCGCTGAGAGCGCAACTTGAGGTTCAGAGACCCTGCAGGTCGAGTTCAACTGAGGAACGCAGTCCGCAAACAAAATACGCGGCCACAGTTGAAGATAACACGGACGAGGATGAAATTACACGGTTCGTGAAACTTAACCCAATCCAAGCACTGTATTGAAGATACGCGGACCACGCTCGTTATTTTGTAGCCGCGAAAGTCCAAGCGCGGACGCGCCTATTATTACGCAGTCAGCGAAACCTTCGTTTGGGCATTTTTGTCTAGAAATTTCAGTTGTGTATAAATAGACCTTTTTGACACTTTTAGGTCAACTTTTGTTTAAGGGAGCATGTGAACGGCTGAACTTTACCTTTTTGAGTAATTCTAGAGTAGTTTTATCTTCTATTATTATATTTTCATCTTGTATTTGAATTTTATGGCTATTATTTCATCTTTAATTTTGATTTCTACCATTATCATGAGTAGCTAGACCCCATAGCTAGGGTTGTGACCCAACCCTAGTGTGGGTATTTAATGAGTCTTGAATTTTGGGGCTTAATTGTTTATGGATTAGTGATATTTAGCTTATTTCATGCTTTAATTGTAGAATTGGTTGTTGCAAACATTGATTCGTGCCTTTTTTACTTAGGCTCTTCTTGAGAAAGAGGGTCCAAGTCTAGGAAAAATAAGCTACCAAGGAATTGGGGTGAATTCAAGAGATTGATAGCCCCAATTAAAGGGTTAAACCTAGAGATAGTAATACCCAACTTGAGCCAATTGTCACTTGCATTGCATGAACACCCATTTGGGCGTGAGAAAGCCAAATCGGGAAAAGTCACTCAAACTACCGAGAGGTATAGAGTGAGTATTTATGTGTGAAGGTTATATCACAACCCCAATCATAACAAGCTTGTCCTAGATTCTTGACCCCATTAGATACTCACCTAGGTGGAAATCACTTCCCTAATGCCTTTTATCATTTGAAAAACTCTCACAAACATATTATACTTAGATTTCTTTTAGTATTCATTACTATAAAAATTAGAAGAGAAACAATCCCAGCTATGGTTAGAAGTGCAATTAGAAACAACACGCACAATTAAATTAGGTGGAAACCCAACTCCAAACCAAAATTAACTCCATGTGGATATCGATCCCGACCTTATCGGGTAAAACTGCATCGATCACTTTTCGCTACTTTATAGTGGTGTAGGGTTGGAACCGACCACTCTTTGGCGTTGTTGCCGGGGAGTTAAACGGTTTTGGATATCTATCTGACTAGTTGAGTGTCTTGTTTTTCTTTCCTTCTATTTTACTAACTTTTGTGTGTTAATCACTCTAGGTACAAATGGCAAATAATGATCCTCTCCGAAATGTTCTCCCGGGGGAGGAGGTAGATAATAATGGTGAGGATGAGGTTCATTTGGTACCTCAAGCTCAAAGAAGAGACCGCCAAGCCAATGACAACATTCCAGACCCTCCCCCACCTCTTCTAAGGGCAGCACACCGAGTGCTTCCCAATGAAGGTTACGTAAGTCCAATTGTCCCACCCAGAATTCGGGCGGGCAATTTCCAGATTAAAAATGTCATGTTGACCTTATTAAAGAGGGTTCTTCATTGGTGTTCCCCATCAGAATGCATATAAACATCTAAAGGGCTTTGTAGATACCTGGTGGGGAAGCAAACAGACAAACGTGTCGGATGATGCGCTGAGATTGAAATTATTACCTTTTTCACTTAGAGGGAAAGCTTTGGAATGGCTCTAAAATCTCCCCTACCATTCCAACACCACATGGGATGTGTTGACTGAAAATTTTATAGCCAAGTTTTTCTTGCCGGGACATATGGCGGCATTAAGGGATGAGATCTTAGACTTCAAATAGGAACCTAATGAACCCCTACTTGAAATCTGGGAGAGATATAGAAATATGGTCAAGGAATGCCCCTACAATAACATGACTGAAGCAATGATCCAACAGACATTCTATCGGGGTATAAACACGACCAACCAATGTGTGGTGAACCAGCTAGTAGGGGGTAATTTCATGAAGCTGCCCTATGCCGAGGCTTGTGACATACTTGATGAGATGGCTGACACTTCCTCATCTTGGCAAAGTCGGACAAATGTTCCTCAAGGTGACCCAACAGTGATCCATCTTCACAAGAAACTTCATGACCACAGACAAGCCATAGCAGAGTTGACTACTACTATGAAACAGCTAGTAAAAGCCCAACTTCAGCAAGTTCAAGGGACAAAGCAAGTCAATTCCATGGAAGGTGTGAATTTAATGGTCAACAAGAGGAGACAACGTGGTCAGCAAGTGCAAAGAAATCAAGATCAATATGAAAAAAGTGGTAGTGGTTACAACCAAGAAGATTCTTATGATGACCAAAGTGAGGAAGTCTTATATGCCAACAACTACCAAGGACAACGGAGCAATGCTCCAAATCAACAATGGAGATCGCAAGGGAATAATCAAAACTGGGGAAATCAAAGACAAGGAAATTGGAACAATAGCAATAACAACAACTCGAACAATAACGACAACCAAAACTGGGGGAATCAAGGAAAAAACAATAGCAATTGGAATGGAAACAATAACAACAATTGGGGAGGTAATGGAAATTGGGGGTCGGGCTTTCAAAGGCCCCCCGATGTATCAACAACCCAACAATCCCCTCCATATCAATATCAAGGGAAAAGTTCTTCAAATAATGAAATGGGGCGGATAGAAAATATGTTCAAACAAATGATGGAAAGGAATGCCGATTCCGATGCTCAAATTGCCTCCGACACTACTTCCATCCGCAACCTAGAAGTACAAATGGGTCAAATCTCTCAAGCATTGAACACTCGCCACAAAGAGCGGTAGAGGTGGTGAAACAAGTACCTCCAATCAAAAGAAAGTTGTGAGTGAAGATGTTGTGTTGAAAAATGATGATGATCCAATAGTTGATGAGCAAGTGAGTGAAAAGAATTTTAATGGTGAAGTGAGGATCGATATTCATGACAACGAGGAGGAGACTCAAAATGACGTGAACCTGTCTAGGGAACACGTGATAGACATACCAAAAACGGTAGTGCCAAAAGCCAAGGCTTCTTTGCCAAGGCCTCCTCCACCTTATCCTCAAAGACTTGCAAAGAAAAAGAATGAAAACCAATTCAAGAAGTTTATTGAGATGATGAAAAGCTTGTCAATCAATGTGCCCTTGGTGGAAGCTCTTGAGAAAATGCCAGGCTATGCCAAGTTTATGAAAGACTTGGTAACTAAAATTAGATCTATGGATTGTGAGACCATCAAAATGACTCATCAAGTGAGTGCAATTGTGCACTCGATGGCTCCAAAGCTTGAAGATCCCAGCGCATTTACCATTCCATGTACTATTGGTAGTGCGGATTTTGCTAAAGCCTTGTGTGAATTGGGAGAAAGTATAAATTTGATGCCTTACTACGTATTCAAGACATTGGGAATTGGTCAACCTAGATCTACTTAAATGAGATTGCAAATGGCTGATAGAACAATGAAGAGGCCGTTTGGTATTATCGACAGGGTTGACAAGTTTATTTTGCTCGATGATTTTGTGATTCTCGACTGCGAAGTCGACTATGAGGTGCCTATAATATTGGGAAGGCCTTTCCTAGAAACAGGGAAGACTTTGGTTGATGTGGAAGCGGGGGAGCTCACCTTCCGGGTGGGCGATGAGAAAGTTGTCTTCCACGTGTGCAAATCAATGAGGCAGCCGAATAGTAATGAAGTTTGCTCTTTTGTGGATCTTGTGACGGAGGTGATAGTTGATGGCACGAGTGCCATGATCAATGTGGAAGAACCTATGGAAGCTGTAATGTTGAACCATGAGGATGATGAAAGGGATGGCTTGGTTGAATGTGCTAATGCCTTGCAAGGAATGTGATCCTACTAATATGGGCCCCGTAAACTATCCTTGGACTTGGAAAACCAAAATACTCCACCGACAAAGCCCTCGATCGAGGAGCCACCAATATTGGAGTTGAAGCCTCTACCTTCACACCTCAGGTATGAATTCTTAGGCCCTTCTTCTACATTACCTGTTATCCTTTCTACTTGCTTAACCAAAGTGCTGGTAAACTCCACTCTTGAGGTGCTTCAAAGAAGAAAAAAGGCAATTGGATGGACCTTAACTGACATTCGGGGTATAAGCCCCGCCTTTTGAATGCATAAAATTATACTTGAGGATGATGCAAAACCTTCCGTGGAACATCAAAGGAGGTTGAACGAGGCTATGCAAGAGGTCGTCAAGAAGGAAATTATCAAATGGCTTGATGCAGGGGTGATGTATCCTATTTCGGATAGTGCATGGACTTCACCAGTGCAATGTGTGCCAAAAGGGGGGGGGGAGGGTATGACTGTGGTGACAAATGAGAAAAATGAGTTGACCCATACTAGGACCATGGCCAGATGGAGGGTATGCATGGACTACCGGAAGTTGAATAAAGTGACCCGCAAAGATCATTTTCCATTACCCTTTCTTGCTCAAATGTTTAGATAGACTTGTCGGGCGTGCCTACTATTGCTTTTTGGATGGGTACTCAGGGTACAACCAGATTTCCATAGCCCCGGAAGACCAAGATAAAACTACCTTCTCATGCCTGTATGGAACATTTGCATTCTCACGGATGCCGTTTGGATTGGGTAATGCACCCGCTACCTTTTAGCGGTGCATGATGGCTATATTTACGGACATGGTGGAGGAATTCCTCGAAGTCTTTATGGATGATTTTAGTGTTGTAGATGAATCATTTGAAGAATGCTTGAAAATCTTGACAAGGTTCTAGCCCGATGTGAAGAGACAAATCTTGTACTTAATTGGGAAAAATGCCACTTTATGGTCGAGGAGGGCATTGTCCTCGCCATAAGATCTCAAAGAATTGAATCGAAGTGGACAAGGCGGAGATAGAAGTGATTTCAAAGCTACCTCCTCCTACTTCCATAAAAGGAGTTAGAAGCTTTCTTAGGCACGCGTGGTTCTACTGAAGGTTCATCAAAGACTTCTCCAAAGTGGTGAACCTCTTGTGCAAGATGCTAGAAAAGGATGCAATGTTTGCGTTATGAAGGATTTAGAGCTTCTAAAGTATAAATTGACAACCACTCAATCATTA
This sequence comes from Nicotiana undulata, assembly GCA_005239495.1. Lineage (NCBI taxonomy): Eukaryota > Viridiplantae > Streptophyta > Magnoliopsida > Solanales > Solanaceae > Nicotiana > Nicotiana undulata. The sequence goes on along the minus strand of ML277144.1, from coordinate 146,258 downwards.
CCGCACCCAATTGGAGCTCACCCTTTGAGCTTATATGCGATGCAAGTGACGTTGCGGTAGGAGCTATTTTGGGCCAAAGGATAAATAAGATATTTCACCCGGTATACTATGCAAGCAAAACAATGAATGATGCCCATGTTAATTGTACAGCGACAGAGAAAGAGTTGTTTGAAATTGTGTTCGCCATGGAGAAGTTTAGGCCTTATCTCAAGGGTTCCAAAGTGATTGTTCACATCGATCACGCGGCACTCCGTTACTTGATGACCAAAAAGGACTCGAAAGATAGATTGATGAGATGAGTTCTGTTGCTTCAGGAGTTTGACCTCGAGATCATTGATAAAAAAGGAAGTGAAAATCAGGTAGCGGATAATTTGTCCCACTTAGAAGAGGAAGGGAGGCCCAAAGATGGTCTCAAAATTAATGATGCATTCCCCGATGAGAAACTCCTTTCGGTTTCCTTGAACGGTATGCCTTGGTTCGCGAATATTGCTAATTTCCTTGTTACCGACATTGTCCCGTGTGAGCTCTATTCTAACCAAAGGAAGAAAATCAAATGGGATAGTTTGGATTATTATTGGGATGAACCATACTTGTTCAATATTTGCAATGACGGGGTGATTCGTAGATGTGTCCCAGAGGAGGAGAAAATGAGTATACTTGATGCTTGTCATTCCTCACCCTACGATGGTCATCACAGTGGGGCGAGAATTGCTTCCAAGGTTCTTAGATGTAGATTTTATTGGCCAACCCTGTATAAAGATGCAAGTGATCTTGTCAAGAGGTGTGATGAATTCCAGAGAGCTGGGGGAATATCAAAGAGGGATGAAATGCCTCTCACCACTATTCTTGAAGTTGACATTTTTGACGTGTGGGGCATAGACTTCATGGGGCATTTTGTGAGTTCGTGTGGCAACACTTACATTCTGGTGGCCGTTGATTATGTTTCCAAGTGGGTAGAAGTCGGGGCTTTGCCCAACAACGAGGCTCAGAGTGTGGTGGCGTTCCTCAAGAAAAATATCTTCACACGGTTTGGCACTCCTCGGGCAATCATCAGTGATGAGGGGTCTCATTTCTGCAATAGGGCATTTGACACTTTGCTTTCAAAGTACGATGTCAATCATAAGGTGTCAACTCCTTATCACCCCCAAGCTAGTGGACAAGTGGAGGTCTCAAACAGGGAAATCAAAAGCATATTCTCAAAAACTGTGAATGCAAATAAAACGGATTGGTCAAGGAAGCTCGATGATGCGTTGTGGGCTTATAGGAATGCATATAAGACTCCAATTGGTATGTCTCCGTACCGGTTGGTGTTTGGGAAAGCGTTCCATTTGCCGGTTGAGCTATAACATAAAGCCATGTGGGCCTTGAAGAGGTTAAATCTTGAGTGGGATATTGCAGCAAATTTCCGGGTGGAACAACTCAATGAGCTAGATGAGTTCCGGTTTCATGCCTATTCAAGCTCATCATTGTACAATGATAAGATGAAATACTTACACGAAAAATATGCCCAAAACAAGGAATTAAAGGAGGGTGATTTGGTTCTTCTCTTCAATTCCCGGTTACGACTGTTCCCGGTAAAGCTTAAGTCTAAATGGAGTGGCCCCTTTGAAGTAGTGCATGTAACGCCCTTTGGTGATCTTGACTTGAAAAACAAAAATGGTGAAATCTTCAGGGTTAATGGGCATCGAGTGAAGCATTACTTGGGCAAGTTTGATGACAGCCATGTGGTGGCCTTGATCAATTTCCAATGATGATGGTAACCTGCGTCATGCCGCGGCGTTAAATCAGGCGCTTCTTGGGAGGCAACCCATGTTTTTTTTCTTTCTTTTTCATTTTCTTCTTAGATTAGGCTTTATTTTGACCTAACTGGTTGTGAGATTTTTGTAGGAATTGTTTGTGCTGTGCAAGACGGCTGCTGAAATATTTTGGCTAAGTATGGGAATTACGCTGTCCGCGCTCAAATTTTCGCGCAACGGGAGCTTTTCGCGGGGGCGTAATTGTTCAGCGGACGCGGACTTGAAAAGTCCAGAATAGAAACTCTCTGAAGTTGAATCCGCATCCGTGGTTGTTATATCACGGTCAGCGGTACTCTTTCGAGGCCGCGCTCTTTTTTCCCGCTCTCAGCAGACCAGTTTTTGCATCAGCTCTTCAAGAAGCTAAAAGTATGGACCGCGATGGAATTTCGCGGACTACACTCAAGTAAGTCGGTGGGTCCTTATGCTTCTAGTATAAATAAACAAGCCCATATCCTTTTACACTTTTCAAACTCCCAACTCTCAAAGCAATACGACATTTTTCATCTTCCTCTGGTCTGCATCTAAAATTCATATCATTAATCAAGGGTTAATTTCTACCACAAATCAAACAACCAGTATTCTCAATTTCTTTGTCTTAATTTTAGTTCTTTATTTTCTTTTCTTTTAGTTCTACCTTTTTCTTTTTTTAGTTAGGGTTAATACATGCCAAAGTCAAAATGATCCATAATTAAGGCTTAATTCATGTTGGTAATTGTTTTTCATGCCTAATAGAGGGATAGGGTTAGTTCACTATGCCGGTTAATTTCCTAAATTGTTGCTAAGTGAAACCTTAGGTCGTAAATCTTTCTTCAGTGCCTATATATTTTGAATTCCGCGGACCGCGGTCTAAATTTTGTGGTCCGCGTTCATAATTGTGTAAGTGCTGGATGGGTTTTTTGTTCGTGGCCGCGAAGAGTTTTACGCGGTCAGCGATTTAATTTCTGCGGCCGCGCCTATAATTTCGCGGACTGCGGTGTTAAGCTTCAGAGAGTTAATCAATTGGGTCCGCGTCAACATTTATTTTTACGCGGTCAACAATTGATGTTTTGCGGCTGCGCCCATTTTTCCGCGGTCATCGGTAACCAAACTTCAGAGAATGGTAGTCTGAACCCCACTTTCGCGGTCGCGTTCCTTTTTACGCGGACCGCAATGAACATTCCGTGGACGTGCTTCTTTTTTCGCTATCAGTGGACCTCTTCACTAAGAAGCACTGAGATCAAGTCTTCTGCTTTCTTTTGATGCTTCATTGAACAATAAAACTAATGACTTTCACTGATTGTGTATGCAGATAATGGTTAGATCTCGTGGCGGTCTGAAGAAATCACAAGGTGGGGGGAGAATCCTCCCGAGGTCGGGGGAGAGGGAAACAAACTGCTCCCTTAGCTCTTCCAAGAATCACAGGCAAGAAGCAGACCCTCAGGCGACCTACTCCCGACACTTCTGAGACGAGTGAATATGTCCCCTCCCCGGAGATTTATGAGGGGGAATCTACCCAAACCCAACAAGAGGCACAATCCCAGCCTTCTGCCTCGTCAATGAATCTACCTCCCTGTCTGGGTCATCTGATGGCTCAGAAAGAGGTAGTGAGACTTTGGATCCACCTGCCCCCACTGCTACAACTCCGGCCTCCACAGAGGCTGCAATAAATATGATGAAGAAGAGGATGTCCCGGATGAAGGGATAAGTGGTGACACCAGGGCTGGATGTTTGGTGAGATCTAGAAACTTGCAGTGTGGCAAGACAGATTTGTCAGTGAGAAAGCCTACCACAAGTTTCGAGAATAGTGGACTCAAAGGTCACTCACGCTTGAGAGGGATTTCATAGAGCGAGATCTTCTACCCCACAATCCCAATGTTAAGAGGCAATTCAATGAAAGAGTGGGGTGGAAGTTCTTCACCAGCAAGCTACCGGAGGCCAATTAGTACTTGGTCAAGGAATTTTATGCTAATGTCGCCCACATAAAAAGGTACATATGTGACCAAGGTACGTAACTAGAAGATTAAATTTGATGGCAAGACTCTGAATGGATATGCCGGGTTTGATGATGTGGATGGATCCCTCTGTTTGGAGAAGGTGGCATTGGATGAGTTAGCACGCCCATGGCTTGCATTAGTGATAGCCATTCATGGGACTACTCCAGCTTGGCTTACACCTGGAGTTCTGATTCTTAGGAACACCCTGAACTTTGAAGCAAAAGGGTGATCCACCTTCCTATGCAGCTGGATAGACCCCTATCATCATGACAGTCACATCCCGGTCCCTAGGGCAATTACTGTGGCTTTTATCATGGCGGGGTTCCCGATAAATGTGGGGAACATTATGTCTAGAACTATTACCAAAGCTATCGGTAAGGTTGAAAGATCATACCCCTACCCAAATTTCCTCACCATGTACTTAGAGGACCAAGATGTAGAAGGGAGGGATTTTGATACAAGAGTGAAGCCAAAAAGGCCCTTCTCCTGGTACAGCCTTCAGGTTCCAACAACCCCAAGTCCAAAGGCAAATCCACTACCTCCACTGGCCAGTCTGAAGAACCAAGGGTAGTGGCCACGGGGTCCTAGCCTTCCACAACCGAGGGTTCATCTGTTGCCATACCACACCCACCTTCAGGGCCATCTGCCTCTATCCCACTTTCTGTACCCTCTTCATTAGCTTACCCTCAAACTGCACTGAGGGTTAATAAAACCTTGGCCAACATCAACAACTGGATGCATGTAGCTACTTCAAAGCTATCTGCCTTATCCAGTGTAGTCTCAGCTCAGGCAGTTCCAGCACAGCTCTAAATGCCTCCATTAGTGGAGGAATCATTGAAGACTATCCTTGACAACCAAAAGAAGATTCTGGAGTCTCTACGTGCTCATGAAAAGGTGATCAAGGAGCTGGGTAAACAGGTAAGAAGGGTGAAGAAGAGTCAAGAGAATTTGAAGAAGGAGGTGGAGAAGCTTACTTCCGCCGGCGACATTCCTCTGGATATCCTTATGGGAGAGACTGCCCCTGCAGCGCAGACACCACATCCAGCACATGTACCAGAGTAGGATATGGACAGAGAGCCGGTGAGGAGAGTGGTGATGCCCTAGACTGAGGATTTGGAGATTGAGCTGGAGGATGCTGAGGGAGGTGATGAGTCCGGACAACCACAAGACCTCACTAGTGACCCCATGCAGACAGAGACCTCATAGGGAGTTTTCTTTACCCTCTATCCCNTAGCAGGAGGCTGACAGACAGCCGGGGAAAAGAGTTGTAATGCCCCCAGACTGAGGACTTGGAGATTCAGTTGGAGGATCCTGAGGGAGGTGATGAGTCTGGACAGCCACATGATCCCACCAGTGACCCTATGCAGACAGAGACCTCATAGGGAGTTTTCTTTACTTTATATCCCTCCCCTGAATCTATTGTTTCTTTTAGCATTGAGGACGATGCTAATTTCTATTTGGGGGAGGGAGGGGTGGTCTTATTTTGATTGGTTGATTTTGATGACTGGTTTGTAATAACTCTGATACTATTTTTCTTTAGTTTTTTTACTTTTTCGTTATTTTTTACTTTTGGTATGTATATAACCTTATCATTCCATGTATATATTCATCCCCATTTTGTGTATATTCGTTTCACTCCCCTAATGTACATATTCATTTTACTTTTCGTATTATACTTTGTAACTTCTTTTGTAAATTTCCTCAATAACTTAGCTTCTTATTTCCTTTAGTAGCTTATTTTTGAATTTGTAGCTTCTTTTTATATTTTTTCGTGATCAATAAGCCTTTGGTTTTCCTAATGCCACGGTTCTTTCCAAAGGTGGAATTTGTGTGAACCGGGTGGCTCTTCCCAACGATGGATGGCGTGACAACCTTATTAAGGGATTGAGTCCGTTTTTTTTTATACATCGTAGTAATGAATAAAAGTGTATCAAGTAAGCTTCACTTGGCGCTAACACATTTAACTTCTACCTCATGGTTAGAGACAAGTTTTGTTGATGAGATTAACTCTAGTTGTGACCTTTAGAATCTTGAGTTGACGAAAACTATCATCAAGTGGTTTCTATGAGCCATCTGTGATCTTCAATCTTAGCTAGGGTTGTTGTGGGACCTCGACTCTATTCTCTTTAACAATCCAGTAGCTTGAGAGGTGAGATTTTTAACTGCAAGTCCAAGTCATGTGCCAACAAGTCTAGAACTTGCCCCGAATGTTTTTATAGGCAAAATTCTAAGTGTAACTCGGCTTGAGAAGTGATTATAGGATCTCCTTGGTCCCATTTGAACGTTAATAATTCCATAGCCTACAATTATGATATCCTCAGTCAACCCCTTTGAGCCTCAGCCTTTTTCATTCAATAACCACATTACAAGCCCTCATGCGTTTATAATGACACTCTTTTGGTACCCAATCTTTCCTTAGCATTCATGAGGAACACTAGGAAAAAACATAAGTTTGGGGGAGAGACGAGGAATTTAAGGTGATGAAAGGTTCAAGGAACAAAAAGAATTGATGAAAAGGAAAGGCAAGAAAAGGCTGAGAAGCCAAAAAGAAGCATGTCAAAAAGAAAGTAAAGGTTGAAAGGATTCATGAAAACAATGTTGAAAGACTTGGAATGATGAGAAAAGGAGAAAATGATCGTAATAAAGAAGAAAGAGTGACAATGTGTTTCTCTAGTTCCCCTAAGGAAGAAGAAAATGACTCAAAAAGTCAAGAAAGTATGAGCCTAATTGAGAAAATTGAGTGCTTAAGGAAATATGATACCGTCATAGTTCATTATGTGCGACCTTGATCCAAAAAGACTTCATTACATCCCACTAAAACCCTATAGGATTTCAAGTTGAGTGAGCTTTTATTAGTGGTGATTTACATAAGGGGCAAGCCTATGGTACTTAGAGCCGGACTTCTGACATTCTTTTGAGAGTGATGAGCGCACTTCTTTACAATCCCGGTTTTGAGTGTCACATTCTATAAGGTGAGATTAGCTCATGGAGAGTACATGAGGAGGAGTCTAGGATCCACAATGACCTACGTGAGTGAGAGAATTTCCTTGATGAATTGAGTCAACTCTTGATGCTCTTGTGTCACATTAGACCTATGAAACTCAAGAAGTCATAGCATAATGTTGTTGATAATGCATTTGTATTGAGGGTAATTGTTAGTCCTAATTGATGCTTGATGAAGTCACCTTAGGACAACTGAAATTTTCCTTTCTTTTTCTTGTGGAGGTGGGAATTACCTTGTTTGCTTGAGTACAAGCAACAACTTAAGTTTGGGGGAGTTGATAACTAGGGATTTTAGCCTATTATTTGCTCTCTTTTGCTTAGGTTTTGGGTAAAAAAAGGGCTAAAGGTATTCCCGAAAACTAACTTAATGTGCTTGCTTGCAGGGTTCGGTCAAAATGAGGCAAAGAAGCCAAAATAAGCTCATGAACGAGTCAAACTTGCACAAACCAAAGGCTGGAACTGGACCGTTGATCGCGATAGAAAAGCGCGGCCGCGTAGGGTTCACCGCTGAGGCGAATACTATTACGCGGTCCGCGATATTGAGGTTCAGAGAAGCTGCATTTTAGTACAAACACCGCTTTGAAAGAGCGCGACTTTGAAAACTTTGGCGCGATCGCGATGGTAATTTCGCTGAGGGCGATGTTCGAGATTCATAGACTTTACATTATGGTCTCAAATGAAGAACGCGGGCCGCGTCTAAATTACGCAACCGTGAATTGATCTAATGTGGAAGCGAAGAATATTCCGCTGAGAGCGCAACTTGAGGTTCAGAGACTCTGCAGGCCGAGTTTAACTGAGGAACACGGTCCGCGAACAAAATACGCGGCCGCGGTTGAAGCTAACGCGGAAGCGGATGAAATTACGCGGTCCGTGAAACTTAACCCAATCCAAGAGCAGTATTGACGCGGACCGCGCTCATTATTGTGCGGCCTTGAAAGTCCAAGCGCGGACGCGCCTATTATTACGCAGTCAGCAAAACATCCGTAGGGGTATTTTTGTCCAAAAGTTTCAGTTGTGTATAAATAGACCTTTTTGAAAATTTTAGGACAAGTTTTGTTTAAGGGAGCACGTGAACGACTAAACTTTATCTTTTTGAGTAATTTTAGAGTCAAGGTTATTCCGGGAGAGTCCCTCGCGATGCAACACAAACTCTTAGTGATGGACGTCGGGATCTTGGTGAAGAGGAAGAGGAGGGATGCTTGGGGCCGACCGCGGATTAGATGAGGAGATTTGACTAAGGATAAAGAACAGGAGTTAGAGAGGAGGTTATCCGTTATTGGAGCTTGGAAGAGTACTGGGGACGCGAGCGCTATGTGGTCAGCGACAACGAACTTTGTGAGGGAGGTGGCGATGGATGTGATGGGTGTATCGATGGGCTATACAGGCAGGCATCAAGGTGGTGGTGGAATGATGTAGTCCATGGTAAAGTGGAGGCTAAGAAGGTAGCGTACGCGAAGCTGGAAGGGAGCACAAGTGAGGAGGAGATAAGAGCGAACAGAGAGAGGTACAAGGTGGCGAGGAAGGAGGCAAAGCTGGCGGTCACAGAGGCCAAGAATGCGGCGTTTGGTCTTCTATACGAGGAATTGGGGGAAAAAGGTGGGGGCATGAAGTTATTTCGGCTGGCTAAAGCGAGGGAGAGGGAGGCTCGGGATCTAGACCAAGTAAAGTGCATCAAGGACGTGGATAGTAGAGTATTGATGGGGGCGTCGCAAATTAAGCAGATGTGGCAGTTGTACTTCCGTGGTCTTCTCAACGAGGAGGGGGATCGGGTTATAGAGTTAGGGGAGTTGGGGAATTCGGGGAGTCGTAGTGATTTTGGGTATTGCATGCATATTAGGGTGGAGGAGGTCGTGGGAGATTTGCATAGGATGAGTAGGGGTAAAGCGACCGGGCCGGACGAAATTCCGGTTGAGTTCTGGAAATGTGTAGGCAGGGCAGGATTGGAGTGGCTGACTGGGTTGTTCAATGTAATTTTTAAGACTAAGAGGATGCCGGAGGAGTGGAGGTGGAGTACAATGGTGCCGTTGTATAAAAACAAAGGTGATATCCAGTGTTATAACAACTATAGGGGTATCAAGTTACTTAACCATACTATGAAAGTCTGGGAGCGAGTGGTTGAGGCGAGGGTGAGGAAGATGACGTCTATATCTGACAACCAGTTTGGTTTCATGCCGGGTCGCTCCACTACGGAAGCTATCCACCTTGTGAGGAGATTGGTGGAACATTTCAGGGATAAGAAGAAGGACCTGCACATGGTGTTTATTGACTTGGAAAAAGCATATGTTAAGGTCCCTGGAGGTGCCGTGGAGATGTCTTGAGGCGAATGGTGTGTCGGAAGCCTACATCAGAGTGATCAAGGACATGTACGATGGAGCTAAGACTAAGGTTAGGACGATGGGAGGTGACTCGGAGCATTTCCCGGTTGTTATGGGGCTACACCAAGGATCTGCGCTTAGCCCATTCTTATTTGCCCTGGTGATGGATGCACTGACATAACATATTCAAGGGGATATGCCATGGTGTATGTTATTTGCTGATGACATAGTTCTGATTGACGAGTCGAGGGTTGGTGTTAACAAGAGGCTGTAGGTTTGGAGACAGACCCTTGAGTCAAAGGGTTTCAAATTGAGCAGGTCGAAGACAGAGTACCTTGAGTGCAAGTTCAGCGCTGAGCCAGGAGGAGTAGGCGGGGATGTGTAGCTTGGAACTCAGGTCATCCCCAAGAGGGACAACTTCAAGTACTTGGGGTCGGTGATTCAGGGGGATGGAGAGATCGGCGAAGACGTCACTCAACGTATAGGGGCGGGCTGGATGAAATGGAGGCTTGCATCTGGAGTCTTGTGTGACAAGAAAGTGCCACCGAAACTCAAAGGTAAGTTTTATAGAGCTGTGGTTGGACCGGCCATGCTGTACGGGGCAAAGTGTTGGGCGATTAAGAACTCCCATACCCATAGGATGAAGGTAGCGGAGATGAGGATGCACAGGTGGATGTGCAGGAACACTAGGATGGATGGGATTAGGAATGAAGACATTCGGATGAGGTTGGGCGTGGCCCCGGTGGATGATAAAATGCGGGAAGCGAGGCTCAGATGGTTTAGACACGTGAGGAGGAGAAGCCTTGATGCCCCGGTGAAGAGGTGCGAGCGGTTGGCAGCGGTATGTTCAAGAAGAGGTAGAGGGTGGCCTAAGAAGTATTGGGGAGAGGTGATTAGGCAGGACATGGCTAAATTGCGGATTTACGAGGACATGGCCCTTGATAGGAAGGTCTGGAGGTCAAGCATAAAGGTTGTAGGGTTGGGGGTACTAGAACTTTTTTACTTCATTCCCGGGGTGGGTGGGGTTGGATAGGGTTTGTCATAGATGGCGTACATAGTTTATTTAGCTTCACTAGGATTGCTGTTGATTTTAGTCCCGGAAGGTAGATTCTGGCTGATACCATTTCATGTCATGTATTTACTGTTTCTATGCTTAGGTTACTATTTCTACGCTTTCTGTTGAAGTTACTAATGAATTGTCATTTCTTGTTCTTGTTTTTCATTTTTTTTCTAAGCCGAAGGTCGATTGGAAACAGTCTCTCTGCCTTATCGGGGTAGGGGTAAGGTTTGCATACGTATTACTCTCCCCAGACCCCACTTTGTGGGAATTTACTGGGTAGTTGTTGTTATTTTTTATTTCTACCATTATCATGAGTAGCTAGACCCCATAGCTAGGGTTGTGACCCAACCCTAGTGTGGGTATTTAATGGATCTTGAATTTTAGGGCTTAATTGTTTATGGGTTAGTGATATTTAGCTTATTTCATGCTTTAATTGTAGAATTGGTGGTTGCAAACACTGATTCGTGCCTTTTTGACTTAGGCTCTTCTTGAGAAAGAGGGTCCAAGTCTAGGAAACATAGGCTAACAAGGAATTGGGGTGAATTCAAGAGATTGATAGCCCTAATTAAAGGGTTAAACCTAGAGATAGTAATACCCGACTTGAGCCAATTTTCACTTGCATTGCGTGAACATCCATTTGGGCTTGAGAAAGCCAAATCGCGCAAAGTCACTCAAAGTACAGAGAGGTATAGAGTTATTTGTGAAGGTTATATCATGACCCCAATCATAACAAGATTGTCCTAGATTCTTGACCCCATTAGTTACTCACCTAGGTGGAAGTCACTTCCCAAGTGCCTTTTATCATTTGAAAAACTCTCACAAACATAGTGTACTTAGGTTGCTTTTAGTATTCATTAGTATAAAAATTAGAATAGAAACAATCCCAACTATGGTTACAAGTGCAATTAGAAACACGCACAACTAGATTAGGTAGAAACCCAACTCCAAACACAAATTAACTCCCTGTAGATATCGATCCCGACCTTATCGGGTAAAACTGCATCGACCACTCCTCGCCACTTTATAGTGGTGTAGGGTTGGAACCAATCACGCCACATTTTGCAGACAAGTTATAAATTCCATAATCGACCTATTCCAAGTCCCAAAATAAATTTTGGAGCTCAATAGATAAAAGTCAACATATGGTCAAACTTTTCAACTTGGAATTGCCAAAATTCGGCAAATCAACCCAAATCAACTTACGGACTTCCAAAATTAATTCCGGGCATACGCTAAGTCCGAAATCATGATACGAAGCTATCAGAGTCATAAAAACATAGTTCCAAGATCTTTTTCACAAAAGTCAAAGTTTGGTCTATATTTTCAAATTAAAGCTTCTAAGCTAGAATCAAGGTCCCAAATCAACCTTAAACCTCCCAGAATGAAACTAATCGACCCCCCAATTCATAAAGACATAAACACACAAGTGTGAAACAAAAAAAGGGGTAACGGGGCACAAACGATCGGTCAGGTTGTTACATTCTCCCCCTCTTAAAATAATCGTTTGTCCTTGAACGTGCATAAGGACATACCTGAAGTGGTGAAAAGATGAGGATAACAAATCCACATGTCGTGCTCAATCTCCTAAGTCTCCTCCTCGACCGGATGACCCCTCCATTGAACCTTAACTGAAGCGATATCCTTTGACCTCAACTTATGTACCTGCCGATCCAAGATGGCCACCGACTCCTCAACATAAGAAAAATCCTTGTCCAATTGGACTGAGCTGAAGTCTAACACATAAGACGGATCACCGTGATACTTCTGAAGCATAGAGATATGGAATACTGGATGAACTACAGCTAGACTAGGTGGAAGTGCAAGTTTGTAGGCCACCTCTCCAAGCCTTTAAAAAATCTCAGAAGGTCCGATATACCTAGGGCTCAACTTGTTCTTCTTCCTGAACCTCATAACACCCTTCATGGGAAAAACCTGGAGCAAGACCTGCTCCCTAACCATGAATGCAACGTCGAAAACCCTTCGATCCGCATAGGTCATCTTTCTAGATTGGGCTATGCGAAGCCGATCTTGAATCAATTTAACATTTTCTAAAGCATCCCGAACCAAGTCTATACCCAATAGCCTAGCCTCGCCCAGCTCAAACCAACCCACTGGAGACTGACACCGTCTCCTGTACAAGGACTTATACGGAGCCATCTGAATGCTCGATTGGTAGCTGTTACTGTAGGTAAACTTTGCAAGCAGCAAGAACTGATCCCAAGAACCCCCAAACTCCATTACATACGCACATAGCATAACCTCCAATATCTGAATAGTGCGCTCGGATTGTCCGTCTGTCTGAGGTGAAATGGCGTACTCAAATTTACCCGTGCGCCTAACTCATGTTGGACGACCCTCCAAAACTGCGATGTAAATTGCGTACCCCAGTCAGAGATGATGGATACCAGTATGCCATAAAGTCTGACAATCTCGCGAATATAAACCTGAGCCACCTGCTCTGAAAAATAAGTAGTGACCAATGGAATGAAATGAGCCGACTTGGTCAACCTATCCAAAATCACCCATACTACATCGAACTTCCTCTCAGTCCGTGGGTGCCCAACAACAAAATCCATAGTAACCCGCTCATATTTCCTCTCTGGAATCTCTAGACTTTGAAGCAATCCACCTGGACGCTGATGCTACATAATCCACTTTGTCTTTATTCATCCTCCTCGACCAATAGTATTGCCTCAAGTCTTGATACATCTTGGCGGCACCTGAATGAATGGAGTACCGCGAACGGCGAGCCTCTTGGAGAATCAACTCACGCAAACCATCCAGATTGGGTACACATAGCCTGCCCTGCATCTATAACACACCATCATCCCTAATAGTGACCTCCTTGGCATCGCCTTGCTGAACCGTGTCCTTGAGGACAAGTAGATGGGTGTCATCATACTGAAGCTCTCTGATGCGATCATATGGAGAAGACCGAGAAGCCATATAAGCCAAAACTAGACTAGGTTCCGAAATATCCAATCTAACAAACTGGTTGTCCAAGGCCTGAACATCCAATGCTAATGGCCTCTGTACTGCCGATAGATATGCTAAAATGCCCAAGCTCTCCGCCTTGCGACTCAAGGCATCATCCACTACATTAGCCTTTCCAGGATGATATAGAATGGTGATATCATAATCCTTAAGCAACTATAATCACCTCTGCTGCCGTAAGTTAATATCCTTCTATTTGAACAAATGTTGTACACTCCGGTGGTCGGTAAAGACCTCACATGGAACACCATACAAATAATGCCGCCAGATCTTCAAAGCATGAACAACAACTGCCAACTCGAAATCGTGGACTGTATAGTTCTTCTCGTGAGTCTTCAACTGTCGAGACACGTAGGCAATCACCCTACCATCTTGCATCAACACCACACTGACGCCAACACACGACGCATCACAATATACACTATAAGACCCCCAACCCGTAGGCAACACGAACACAGGGGCTATAGTTAACGCAGTCTTGAGATTTTGAAAGCTTGCCTCACACTCCTCGGTCCATTTAAAAGGAGAACCCTTCTGGGTCAATCTGATCATAGGTGCAACAATAGATGAGAAGCCCTCCACAAAACGACGATAATACATGGCCAAACCAAAGAAACTCCAGATCTCAGTAGCTGAAGACGGTTTGGGCCGACTCTACATTGCCTCAATCTTCTTCGGATCTACCTTGATCCCCTTACTAGACACCATATGACCCTAAAAATGCCACTGAATCAAGCTAGAATTCACACTTTGAGAATTCTTCTTTCTAAAGGTCTAGAGCACGATCTTCAAATGCTGCTCATGATCTTCTCGACTACGAGAGTATATCAGGATGTCATCACTAAGCACAATGATGAATGTGTCAAGATAAGGATGGAATACACTGTTCGTAAAGCGCATAAATGCTGATGGGGTGTTGGTCAGCTTGAAAGACATCACGAGGAACTCGTAGTGACCATACCGAGTCCTAAAGTAGTCTTCGGAATATCCTGATCCTGATTCTTCAACTGATGATAACCTCACCACAAGTCAATCTTGGATAATACTCTGGCATCGTGTAGTTAATCAAATAGGTCATTAATGTGAGGCAATGGATACCTATTCTTCACTGTAACCTTGTTCAACCGACGATAATCAATACATATGCACATAGATCCATCTTTCTTCTTCACAAACAAGACTGGAGCACTCCATGGAGACACGCTAGGCCGAATGAATCCTTTATCAAGCAACTCCTATAACAGTTCTTTTATCTCCTTTAGCTCTGCTAGGGCCATATGATATGGTGGAATATAAAGGGCTGAGTGCCCGACAACAAATCAATAGTGAAATCAATATTTCTATCGGGCGGCATACCCGGTAGATCTGCTTGAAATACATATGGAAAGTCTTTCACTACTTAACTGACTCCACGGTAGAAATATCAGCACTGACATCCTGTACAAAGGCTAGATAAGCATTACACCCCTTCTCAACCATTCGTTGAGCCTTTAAAAATGATATAACCCTACTAGGAATATAATTTAATGCACCCCTCCACTCTAACCGTGGTAAACTTGGCATAGCCACCGTTACAGTCTAGGCGTGACAATCAAGAATAGCATGATAGGGCGACAACCAGTCCATGCCCAAGATAACATCAAGGTCTACCATACTAAGTAGCAACAGATCAACTCTGGTCTCAAAACCACGAATAACAACTAGACACGATCGATACACACGATCCACAATAATAGAATCTCCCATAGGTGTAGACACATAAATAGGAGAACTCGAGGAATCACGTGATATACCCAAATATGGAGCAAAGTAAGATGATACATAGGAATAAGTGAAGCCTGGATCAAATAAGACTGATGCATCTCTATGATAGACCGAAACAACAATAATGGATGGAAAATGCTCAATAGGATAGATGTTTCAACAATAACCAACATCGCCTCGACGTATTAACCACTTCCACAACCTCAACATAAAATAACTCAACAATGAGAAAACAATGTGTAACCATGATCTTTGATAAAACTAACTCACAATGAAGGAAACAATCTTCAACAATGAGTACCAGATAACGGAAGTCAACAAATAAGGGCAACGTACAAAATTAATTAAACAATGATAATTAACAATAAAGAGATAACATGTGACAATAAAGGGGAAACGGGTTCAACTAAAGCATGGGAGCAATTCAACAAGTAAGATGTAGGACAATTACTAGACAATTCACTAAAGCATTTAAGGATAGTCTAACACAATTAAGGATTATTTAACTTTGAGAATCTAGAACATAATATGGTATTCCAACTAAAACATGGAAATAGTCTAAGTAGCTAAATCGGTCAAATACTATGTACAACCCATGTACCCACTCGACACCTTGCGTACACGGATTTCACTAAGCATAATTCAATCAAACAATACCAATCTTAAAGGGTGGTCCCCCCCCCCCCCCCCCTGACT
>ML277144.1:98259-122232 GCA_005239495.1 Nicotiana undulata | reverse complement strand
GGGGGGGGTGATGAGGTCTTAGATTTTCTCCTGAACAAACCTCCCCTTCCAACCTTGATCTTGATCCTGGTCCTAATCGATGCTCAACAACGGAGCCTTACTTGCTCGGTGAACGAGCTTGATCAACCCCCCTGAATGATTTGGGGACTGTATAGATGAAGCATATGGTCGAGGGTGAATCGATATAATTTGGTGTTGTTTACGAAGTGTCGGAAGAGGATTACGATCCTCCAAAATGACGAATGAATCTTCCCAAGGAAGACCTCGTACCTTTTGCAGAAGTCAAGAACTATGGGGTCCACCGAAGCGAGCGTGAAGGAGTAAGTGTAAAAATGTAGGTACCCCTCCATGTGACCCGGGGACGACCACCTCCTTGCCTTCCAATTACAGTCTACCCGAACTATGGGTCGTGTCTCCTCAGTAACAGAGCATATGTACCTCCATGCTCCCTTGCCTCGGTCCTGTTGACTGGAGGCCTTCTCGACATTGAAGTCATTCTCAATAGAGCATCCCCCGGGGATGAAGCTCTTTAAGGGAGGCTTTTGGGCCACCTCAGGAATGGCCACCTTGGCATCTGTGGCCAGGTTGGAAGATGAAGGAGTGGTTTGCTGAGGCACGGATTCTGGGAATATGAATGTATGAAGAAAATATATGAAAATTTGAAGATGGGATAAAGATATGAAGGTTTGCGTTAAAGACTCAAACAAAATGAATGAAGATTTGAGGATGAGGATATGAAGATCTAAGGAGCAATGTATGAAGATTTGAAGAAGTTAAAGGTAAACAGAGAATTGGAGGGTAAATCAAAGAGCTCTGAAATCGGAAAGTGGAGAAGTGAAAAAGGGGTCGAAGCTTTTATAAATGAAGGACAGTCAATGAGTGACGTTTCATATTCGAGGACAGTCAACCGACGACTGACACGTGTCCCAACGACGCGATTGATGGGACGTTTTGTTGACCCGTCATCTCGGTTGTAACGTATGAAGGAAGGAACTAGGTTCATTTATTGCTTCTCGTCGTTTCAATAAATCTGCTCTCCGAAAAATGAGGGTACTATCTATGTACGAGTAAAATTGGGGGCAATGTCTACCCCGATGAGAGAACGAAGGGGGAGCACAGACCCACGAGATTGTAATTGAGTCAGAGACCCTTTGTATCGAGATCCGGGAAGAAGGAACGATATAATCGACATCAGACATGGTAAAGCGACGCGTCCCGGACTGAGTATAAGTTTTAGACCTCGAGATACACATTGAACAGTTATGCATGACAGATAGAGGGCCATAATACTCACCTTCAATAGGATATCACGACGCGAATCTCGCTCGATATCGACTATGGATCAACAATTATGGGAAAAAGAAGACTTTTACCTTTTTAGACTTAAACTAGGACTGACACTCTCCTACTATATAAAGGGGAAGTTTTTCTTTAGTCTGACACATTGTAACACACAATTCAAAGCAATAAATCTTTGCTTTTGTCTTCTAGCTACTGTTAAAGGCATTACTCACTTGTTGTGTTAGTTATTCGCGATTGATTTGATCGTTTATATCAACTTTAATTCATTTATTTGTCGTTCTTAATTATTCGTGTTAAATTAAATTATGTATTCTTTAAACCGCGTACAAATTTAATTGTTACTTACTTTGGGTAAATGAAACCCCAACTTATTCGAATTTGCGTCCCACTAAAGAAGAAATACTTTTTATTATGATTTTTTAATACTCGAGGCTCGAGCTTGAGAATTCTGGTAAAGGATGCTTGTCAGGACCCGTTCCCGGGTTGTGATGGCGCCTGTCGTGGAACCAGGCTAGCCAACCGTTACAACAATACTCAATTCATTTACTAGAGAAAATTTACTCATTATTGGCTCAACTCATAGAAATACGAAATTTTTTAATCATTTAAAACAGTCTAACAAAAGAAATAAGCTCCAACAATCAATCTAGGATCTGGAGTCACGCAGTCATGAGCTACTAACATCAATACAACTGAGAAATAATACTGAAGTTTTAAGTTTCCAATTTCTAATACAGGAGGAAAATAAGGAAAAGAGGGACGAGACAGCGAACTCCAGCTGCTACCTCGTCGGCTCTGAGAGATAAGCTGCTATCACCGATCCACGCCAAATCTCGGTGCACCTGGATCTGCACACACAGTGTGTATGTAAGTAACGAAAACAACCTACGGTCTGAGGGGGTAGTGATGAACTCAACCTCCGTAAATAACAATTCGAATAATGAATATTTCAAAAATTAACCGAGAATATCAGTGACAACCATGTTATGTAAATGACCCTAGAACTTAGTCAAAATTCGTGAATAACAAATAAATGCCATGTATGTAACATGCAACTCTCACAGATGGTCCTCTCGGTACACATAATTGGCCATTGGCCCAGGGAACTCCATCCCGTATCATGTACGACGTGGTGACTTAGTCACTAAGTACCGAGGGAGCAGGCCAATTCAGCCTTTCGGAGAAATCCATCTCCGGGATATCATACTCATCCATAATCTGTACCAGGGAAATCCATCCCTCCATATCTCATAAACAGTATCTGTGCCAGGGAAATCCATCCCTATATATCTCATATCTCGGGCAAATCCATGTCCAGGGAAATCCATCCCTTAATATCTCATATCTCGGACAAATCCATGTCCAGGGAAATCCATCCCTCAATAACTGTGCGCTCACTGGGGGTGTAAAGACTCCGGAGGGGCCGCCAAGGATATGGCCCAAGCGCTATATATATATCAAGCCCACGAAGGGTATATCATCTCAACATTTGGCTCTAGGCCCATACTCAGTCAGAATTACCAGTCTCCTCACAACACTCTCATTATGTAAACAGCCCAACCAAACCATCTCCGAATGACCTGAAATTTTGCGGGCAAGTCCAAAATGACCTAACGAAGCTACAACAACTCTCGGAATCCCATTCCGACCCTCGGATAAAAATCTCGCCTATCAACCGGAATTTGCCAAAATACTAACTTCGCCAATTCAAGCCTAAATCTACACCGGGCACCCTAAAAATATTCTGAACACACTCCTAAATCCCAAATCACTTAACAAAGCTATCCGAACCATAAAATCCGCATTCCGAGGTCGTTTACCAATAAGTCAACTCCGGGTTGACTTTTCCAACTCTAAAGCTCTTGTTAGAGACTAAGTGTCTCAATCCACTCTATTTTAACTCCGAACCCGAACCAACCAACCCCAACACTTCATGAACAATCTAACCGAGCTACTACAAGACAGAAATAAGGGAATAGATGCGTATACTGCGTAACGACGGACCGGGTCGTTACAATGCTAATTCCACCATAGCCCTTATACTATTATGTTTTTCACCATTAAATTTTTTTACATACACGTATACATGTACATATTTTGTAAAGGGAATCATTCAACTATACACACATGTTTTACCCTTAATACTATTATGTCTTCCTAAATGTAAAAGCATCTCAAACAAGCAACTGCAATAAAACACACAGAAAGAGACGAACAATGCAATCAAATAATTGCCTATTGCAGTACATAAATGAAAATAATGGAAGTTGAAGACAAAAATGATCTGAAATGGAATTATTACGTTGTTTCACAAAAAGGAAAAATGTCACTTCAAGATTTTTGGATTAAGTTTTAGGGGTATCTGCCACGAAATTTCCTGGATTTGTTGCTTTATTTGCCTCCCATAAAAATGTTTGGAATGGTATTTCTGTAAAATATCAGGAATCCTATTGGTTTGCCGACGAGTTATACCAATTTATAGTACAAAAATATATACTGCATTATGATGAATTAATAATTAGTGAACTATTTTTATTTCATTATTGAACGATTAATCAATAGTATTAAAATATAAATATAATACAGTGATTTATAATTTAAACAGAAGTTTCATTTTAATTAAACAATGTTTTGCTTAGGGACAACAACAACAAGGACCCAGTAAAATCCCACTAGTGGTGTCCGGAGAGGGTAGTGTGTACGCAAACCTTATCCCTATCCCAAGGGAGAAGAGAGGCTATTTCCGAAAGACATTCAGCTCAAGAAGATGAAAAGAGATAATATATCAATACCATCAAGAGAAACCAAAGAAATAATAACAACATCATAAAAGCCAGAAAATAGATGAAAACAATAGCAATAACCAGTAAATAGACCCGACTCTATAAAACGAAAGAGTAGTGACAACACAACATTAACCACTAACAGTCTATGACAAAAATCCTATCAAACTAGCCTCACATATTTACGACTCTGCCCTACCACCCTAATACTCGACCTACACAACTTCCTATCAAGGGCCATGTCCTCGGAAATCTGAAGTCACACCATATCCTGCCTGATCACCTCTCCCCAATACTTCTTAGGCCGCACCCTAGCTCTTCCCGTGCCTTCCAAAGCCAGCCACTCACACATCCTCACCGGTGTATCTGGGTTTCTCCTCAGTACATGATCGAACCATCTGAGTCTCGCTTCCCTCATCTTGTCATCAATGGGAGCCACGCCCACCTTCTCCCGAATATCATCATTCCTAATCTTATCCGTCCTCGTGTACATGCACATCCACATCAATATCCTCATTTCTGCTACTTTTATTTTCTTGATATGAGATTTCTTAGTTGGCCAACACTCAACCCCATATACCATGGCCGGTCTAACCATCGTTCTATAAAACTTACCTTTCAGTATATGTGGAACTTTCTTGTTACAAAGGACTCTAGATTCTAACCTCCACTTCATCCACCCCTGTACAATATGGTGTGTGACATCCTCGTCGATCTCCCCATCTTCCTGGATAACTAACCCAAGGTACATGAAACTGCCTCTACTGAGGATGACCTGTGATTCAAGCCTCACGTCCATGCCCGCTTCCCTCGGTTCGGCGCTGAACTTGCACTCCAGGTATTCCGTCTTGGTCATGATCAACTTATAACCCTTAAACTCAAGGGTTTGTCTCCAAACCTCCAGCCTCTCGTTAACACCGCCTCGCGTCTCATCAATCAGAACAATGTCGTCACTGAATAGCATACACCATGTCACTTCCCCTTGAATATGGTGGGTTAGTGCGTCCATCACTAGGGAAAATAAGAATGGGATAACTGAGCGAGATCCTTGGTGTAACCCTATAACAACTGGAAAATGCTCTAAGTCCCCTCTTACTGTCCTAACCCGAGTCTTAGCTCCATCATACATGTCCTTAATCGGCCTAATGTAGGTAACCGACACACCTTTTGCCTCCAAGAATCTCCACAGAACCTCTCAAGGAACCTTGTCATACGCTTTCTCCAAGTCACTAAACACCATGTGCAGATCCTTTTTCCTATCTCTGTACTGCTCCACCAATCTCCTAACAAGGTGGATATCTTTCGTAGTAGAATGACCCGACATGAATCCGAACTGGTTTTCAGATATAGACACCGTCCTCCTAACCCTCACTCCTACCATCATCTCCCAAACCTTTATGGTATGACTAAGTAATTTGATACCTCTATATTTGTTACAACTCTGGATATCACCTTTGTTTTTACACAACGGAACCATCGTACTCCACCTTCACTTATTCGGCATTCTATTCATCCTAAAAATAATATTAAACAACCTAGTCAACCATTCCAAGCTTGCTCTTTCCATACAATTCTGGCCCAGTCGCTCTGTCCCTACTCATCTTATGCATAGCTCCCACGATATCCTCAACCTTGATACGCCTACAGTGCCCAAAGTCACAGTGTCTCTCGGAGTACTCCAAATCACCTTGGACAATATCCCGATCCCCTTTGTAATTCAGAAATTTATGAAAGTAAGTCTTCCATCTCCTCTTAATCTGGGCCTCACCCATCAATACTCTACCGTCCTCGTCTTTGATGAACCTCACTTGGTCCAAATCTGGATCCTTCCTCTATCTCGCCTTAGCCAGCTGTAATAAGTTCTTCTCCTCGCCTTTGTCCCCAGTTCCTCGTAAAGAAGACCAAAAGTCGCAGTCTTAGCCTCCATGATCTCCATCTTAGCCTCCCTCCTAGCTACCTTATACCTCTCCCTGCTCGCTCTCAACTCCTCCTCACTTGTGCTTCCTAGTAGCTTCTGGTACGCCGTCATCTCGTTACACTTTACCTTAGACCAGTTTATTCCACCATTAGTCACCTGCCAGAGTAGCCCGTCGAGACCCCCCTAACACCTCTATCGCAGCCCCCTTTATACAGTTTTCCGTCATCGACCACATAACGTCCGTGTCCCCGCTACTACTCCAGCCTCCCATAGCCACTAACCTCCCCTTCAACTCCTGATCTTTATCCTTAGTCAAGGCTCCCCACCTGATCCTCAATCGGCCTCGTATAGACCTATTCTCCCTCTTTAACATAATACCAACGTCCATAACCAAGATCCTATATTGCATCGCGAGGATCTCACTCAGGATAACCTTGCAATCCGTGCGCAACCCTGATGAGGAGATAGTCAATCTGAGTCTTCGCCACTGCACTTTGGAAAGTAACCAAATGCTCCTCCGTCTTCGGAAAACTAGAGTTTGCATTCACCAACTCAAAGGTCTTAGAGAAATCTAACGGCGAAGTACCTCCTTCATTCCTATCCCCAAAATCGAAGCCTCTATGCACCTCGTCATAGCCGCATGCATTCGACCCAATATGTCTATTGAAATCCCCTCCTATGAATAACCTCTCAGCAGGCGGAACGTTACGCACAATCTCATCCAACCCCTCTCAAAAGCGCCTTTTAACCTCCTCATCCAAGCCCGCATGCGACGCAAGCGCTAACAACGTTTAAGGTGCACTATCCAAACACCAACTTAATAGTTATTAATCTATCATTGACCGACCTAACCTCTACCACAGACTCTCTAAGTTCCCTATCCACCAGAATACCTACTCCACTCTTACCCTTCCGGACTCCAGAGTACTAAAGCTTATACCCGTTCATATCCCTTGCCTTCGATCCTACCCACCTTGACTCTTGAATTATGCGATGTATTTCAAATTTGTTATCCATTAACATCTGAGTAAAAAATTATTCATGTTAATATCGAATTGGGCCAAATTTTCCCTTATCCTAGAAGAAAAATTGTTTTACTCGCTTTCTTTTTTTGTCTATCCAAAACACCCGTTTATATTTAGAAAAATTAGTTGCTCCTTTTACATTTTCATTTTGTCATTAACATGAATTTATCTACCTTTCATTTATTTAAAAGAATTATACTTGGTCAAGTGGTCATTTAAGTATTTTTTTTATATCTAACTTTGTGTCTAATCAAATTATACCAAACAAAATTGATTGAGTGATTACATGATTAATGCAAGAATTTTTAATCAAAAATAGTAATGAAATACCTATTCCGTTTTATTTATGTGATGATATTTTATCCGAAGAGTTTATAATTTTTTTTAATACTTGTGATCTAAACAAGGCATACTCTTAAAATTATCATTAAGAGTAAAATAAAATATTTAGAAGTTAAACTATTTTCAAATATAAAAATGTGTTATTCTTTGTTGAAAAAACTAACAAGAAAAGAATTCAAGTTACACACATTAACAACAAAATAAATTTTTGCACCGTGATCAATTTACCACGTCGTAGCAATTAATGTCACTAATAAATTTGCCTAGTAGTATTATTTTTTAAATGACATGATTGTTGAGAACTTAAATTCAAATAGAGTACCGTTAGACCTCTCTATAACAATATCCCTATATAACAGTCATTCATTATAAAATTCAAGTTTTACTTAGAATCGATTTTTATGTTTTGTTATAATATAAGAAAGATAGGAAGGAGGCGAAGTTGGCAGTCACGGAGGCTAAGATTGCAGTGTTTGATCGCTTGTATGAAGAACTAGGGTACAAAGGCGGAGACAAGAAATTATTCCGGCTGGCCAAGGCGAGAGAGAAGAAGGCTCGTGTCCTGGACCAAGTGACAGACTTTATTTCATAAACTTCTGAATGATGAAAGGGATAGATACATTGTGTTGGGTGAATTGGAGTATTTTGAGAGTCATCAAGATTTTAGGAACTGCAGGCGCATTAAAGTTGAAGAGGCAGTGGGGCTATGCGTAAGATGAGCAGGGACAGAGCGACCGGGTCAGATGAAATTCCATTACAATTTTGAAGGTATGTGGGTAGAGCTTGCTCTGAATGGTTGACTGGGCTTTTTAACATTATTTTTAGGATAAAGAAGATGCCAGATAAATGGAGGTAGAGTATTATGATCCTGTTATACAAGAAAAAATGTCTATATCCATAATTATAACAACTATAGATGTATCAAGTTATTTAGTCATACTATAAAAGTTTGAGAGTGAATGGTGGAAGTGAGGGTGAGGAGGTTGGACAACGAGCGAATTTCCCCACCTAGTAAGATTGTATGGCCTTAATAGAACTATTAAATTATTGTTCAACGAAGGCCTTAAACTGAAGGAATATGGAGAGAACATCTGATTTTTGGGAAATTGGATAACCCCATGAATAGCTTGTGAAAGCATCAACAAAAACAAGAATTTGTGGCCTTGAAACGAAAGGAGAGGGGCCGGACCCCAAACATCAACATACTATAATTGTAAAATGAACGAACTTTTATTATGCTTAAAGGGAGAGACAACTTGTGTGATTTTCCCAACTAGCAGGCTTGACAAACTTTATTTAAACTAGAACTAGTACAAGATAAATTATTTTTCCTATTGAACAACTCTATGATGAGGGTGTCCAAGTCGAAGGTGCCATCAAGATGGTGAAGCCTTGATTTAGTAGAAAGCCGAAGGACTAGAGGAATCTTGGAATCCCGATCCTTGATAAGAAAATAAGAGGGGTGAAATTCAAAGAAAACATTATTGTCACGAGCAAAGCGTTGAACTGAGATTAAATATTTTGTGATGGTTGGAACATGAAGAATATTATTACCAAGGTGGTGGATGGGGAGGCCATGTCCATTGCCACCGCGAACTTGATCCAATCCCTTATAATCCTCAACTTGGTGCATGTTAGTGAGATCTGGAGTGATGTAATGAGGAGTGCCCGTATCTGGGTACCATTGCGGAGTGACTGACAAGTGAGATTGGTATAATAGATAATGTCACGAACCAAAAATCCGAACATGTCGTTATGGCGCCTATCGTAGTGCTAGGCAATCCGACATTTATCAAAACACTTCGAAAACTTATAAAAGGTAATTCAAAAGCTTTTTCATAATAGAGTTTTATAGAAATAGGAGTTAGACTCAAAATATAATGCGAAAAAAAGTATCCACAACCATGGGGTGTCACTAAGTCATGAGCAAATAAACTCTCAATCTAAAAGACGGTGTTTACAACACTCTCCGTCTAAATATCAATACAGAGAAAGAAAGATAATAAAGAAGGAGCACAAAGTCTGCGAACGTCAGCATCTACCTCGTCCGGTAACAGAAGTAAATAAGGAACTGAGAAGCAATGACAAGCTATTGAAATACAGTTCATTTCAGTAATATCAGTAAAAAAAATAGGCATGCTTCCAATCTGATATTTTAAGTCAAAACATTTCGAGCTCAAGTAAAACAATATAAGTCCTCCAGAAATTTCACAACAACAACAATTAGCAACGAAGTGCAACAATAAATGAGAGCAAGTACAGCCTCACATGGCTACTGTCACTCAACTATCTCAACTATCTCAACAGCTCAATCACTCGGCTCTCAGCCTCCATACTCAATATCAAAGGTACCTGCGCTCACTAGGGGTGTACAGACTCCGGACGGGCTCCTACAAACCAAGCGCTATATTGTTGCGGCGTGCATCCCGACCCAATACTGTTGCGACGTGTAGCCCGATCCATATATTGTTGCGGCGTGCATCCCAATTCATATATTGCTTCGATTTGCATCCCGATCCATATATTGTTGCGGCGTATAGCCCGATCCAAGTATTGTTGCGGTGTGCAACCCGATTTGATATATGGCCCGAAGAAATGTTACGGCGTGCAACATGATCCAATATTTTTGCGGCGTGCAGCCCAATCTGATATATCTCACATTGCTCTCAACCCGGAACTCAGGCCCTATCTCATTCACTAGCCTCTCAAGACTCACCGAATATCAAATAAACAGCCCAAACAGAGAATATAACAAGTATTAACAAGAAATGAGAGAGAGCTGAAATAAAATACATAAGTAAAATGGTGACTGAGTACAAGGAAATAATTAGTAGTCAATTCAACAAGTACACGACCACTGCGGGTCCCAACGGTGATATCATATAGCCTAAGGATGGTTTCTAACATGGAAGGCAATCAATAACTCAAAAACAAGGTGAAACAAGTAATAATAATGGCTATTCGACTTTACAGTGTCCAGGGACGGACCAAGTCTCTATCCCACACGGTGCATACTCACACGACCGTCACCTAGCATGCACGTCACCTCTAAATGTTCACATCATACAAATCCTCGTGGTTTCATACCCTCAAGACCAGATTTAAGGCTGTTACTTACCTCAACGACGTAGAATCGTACTTCGGAATGCCCTTTCCTTTTGAATCAGCCTCCAAATGTCCCGAATCTATCCACAAGCAACACAATACGATCAATATGGGCTAAAGGAATCAATCCCACAAGAAAAATACCAATTTATAGCCAAAACCCGAAATCAGCTCAAACCGACCCCCGGACCCACGTCTCGAAATCCGACCAAAGTCACAAAAACTGAAAGACCATTCACTCACGTGTCTAGTCATACCAATTTTACCAAAATCCGATCTCAATTGCCCCTCCAAAACCCCAAAATTCACTCTCTAAATTCCCCAGCCATAACCCCTAATTTTCACTTCAAAACCCCACTAATTAGGTGAGAAATCAACGGGAAAACACCATACTAAGGATAATTAGGCTCAAGGAACTTACCTCAGTGATAACCCTCGAATTCCCTTCAAATATTTCCTCAAAACCTTAAAAGTCCGTGTTCAAAATTGTGAAAATGAGAAGAATTTCCAAAGTCCTCTATTTATACTTTCTCCCAGCAAAACCGCACCTGCAGTACACATTCTGCATCTGTGGGACCGCTTCTGTGACCAAAGACCGCATCTGCGATCATCGCAGGTGCGGAAACCACCTCCTACCTGGGCTCCCTCTCGCACATATGCCTGCCTGCCTGCATCTGCCACTCCCACAGGTGCGGGAATAATTTCGCACCTACAGTTCCTGCTCAGGTCCTCCTTGGCCACATCTACGTCTCCTCAGTCACTCATGCGGGCTCGCGCCTGCAGTTCCCACTCCGCAGGTGCAGAAAACACCAGTAGCAGCAACTTCAAATGCATTTTCCAAACTCCAAACACTCCGATAGCCACCAGGAATTACCCCGAGACCCTCGAAACCTCAAACAAACATACCAACAAGTCATATAACTCCACGGACTTAGTCGAACCTTCGAATCACCCAAAAAAATATCAAAACACCAAATTACACCCGGATTCAAGCCTAAGAACTTCTAAACTTCCGAATTCCACAAACGACGTTGAAACCTAACACGTCACAAATCACACCACAAACCTACTCCAACTTTCGGAATTCCATTTCGACCCCGATATCAAAATTTTAACTTCCGACAAAAATTGCCAAATTTGAAAGTTTCACCAATTCAAGCCTAATTCTACTATGAACCTCCAAATTATATTCCGGACGCGCTCCTGAGTCCGAAATCAACTAAAGGAGCTAACAGAACCATTCAAATTCATATCGGGGGTCGTTTACACACAAGTCAACATTTGGTTGATTTTTCTAACTTAAGCTTCTAATTTAGAGACTAAGTGTCTCAATTCACTCCAAAACGACTCCGGACCCGAACCAACCAACCTGATACGATAAAATACAGTTGTAAAGCACAAAGCAAGCAGAAATAGGGGAAACGACACTATAACTCTCAAAACGACCGGTCGGGTTGTTACATCCTCCCCCTTCTAAACAAACGTTAGGCCTCGAACGGGTCTAGAAACATACCTGGAGTCTCAAATAGGTGTGGACATCTGCTCTGCATCTCCCGCTCGGTCTCCTAGGTGGCCTCCTCCACAGGCTGACCTCTCCACTACACCTTCACTGAAGCTATATCCTTTGACCTCTACTTCTGAACCTGCCACTCCAAAATGGCCAATAACTCCACATCAAAATTCATGTCACCATCCAATTGAACTGTGATGAAGTCCAAAACATGGGATGGATCACAAATATACTTCCGGAGCATAAAAACATGAAATACTGGATGCACACTCAACAAGCTGGGTGGAAAAGCAAGCTTGTAAGTCACCTCCCCTATCCTCTGAACCGGAGGATCAACTTGCCCCTCTTCCCAAACCTCATAACACCATTCATGGGTGATACCTTCAGCAGAACCTTCTCCCCGATGATGAAATACACATCACGGACCTTCCTGTCCACATAACTCTTCTGCCTAGACTGCATCGTGCGAAGTTGCTCCTGAATCAATTTCACCTTGTCTAATGCATCCTGAACCAAGTCTATACCCAAGAGCCTAGCCTTACCCGGTGATAACTTGGATTTTTTGCCTTGTTTTCCGTTCTTCTAGACCTATGTTTTGGTTATAATTATATACAAAGTAGCCCCGAAAACTTATATGTTGTGCTTGATGCAGGATTGAACCAGAAATGATGACATTCAGTCAAGAATAGGCTCAAAACAGGAGCGTATCAGGCACAAGTACCAAGGACAACAAAACTGATCAAGTAAAGAACCACCGCGGCCGCGGTCCTTGTTTCGCGGTCCGCAGTTCCAAGCTTCAGAGAGGGTTTTTTAAGGCACAGCTCACCGCGGTCGCGGTCCATGTTTCGCGGTCCGCGGTGGAGCATTTTCAGAAGCCTAATTTTTAAGAACCTAGTTGTCTTTCGCGGACCGCGGTCGTGTTTTTTCGGTTCGCGATGGGCCCGCAGGGGCATTTTTGTCCGAAATTCTGGCAGACTATAAATATCTTATTTTGTAATTTCTTTACATATCTTGTAATTTTTGAAGTAGAGAGCACGTGATACTTTTGGGTTTTCATCTTTTTAGCTTTATTATTGTATTTTTAACATTGAATCTTCAATATCTTTGTTAAGAATCAATTAATGGATTTTCTTTCTTCTCTATCATTGCTTCTATCTTTGATTATGAGTAGCTAGACCCATTAGCTAGGGTTGTGGCTCAACCCTAGTATGGGTATATAATGGGTTTTTGAAATTAAGGTTGGGAAATTAATAGGTGTTGGATATTTATGCTAATTTAGGGTTCTTATTTCTATAATTAGTGGTTGCAAACACTAATTAGCCTTTCCATGACTTGGGTCCTTCTTGAGAAAGAGGACTTGAGTCTAGAAAATTAGCCTAATAGGGAATTAGGGCATTATCAAGAGATTGGTAGTCCCAATCAATTGGGTTAAACCCAGAAATGGTAAAATCCTACTTGAGCCCTAATTAACGGGTTAAACCTCGAGAGAGTAATACCCTACCTAAGCCTCATTGCTTGATTAATTGACACCCAATTGGCCTCGAGAGAGGTAAATAGGGAAAATCCACTCAAACTACCGAGAGGTATAGGGTGGGTATGTTCGTGCATTGGTTATAGTTGTATCCCTAATCAATGTCCCGACCTTAGAATTGAAATCCGTTATGTATCCACCTAGGCAAAGGTCACGATCCTAGTGCCTTTATCATCATCAGAAAACAACACCAAAAAAAATATAGCCATTAATTAGCATACAATCAATAGAATATACTTAGCATAGTTCAAACCAAGCAAATGTTTAGAAGTGCAATTAAAAACACTCGACCCTTCTAGATTACTTAGACACTTACTCCCATTATAGACTCCCTGAGGATTCGATGCCGACCATTCGGGTAAAAGCTACACGATCCTTGCCTTCCTACTTATATAGTAGTGTGGGTGAGGCGTGATCACTTTTTGGCGCCGTTGTCGGGGAGTCTAACGGTGTGACTATCTTTGTGACTAGAAGCGTAGCGTGTTTTTCCTTCCTTCTATTTTTTTAACTTCCTTGTTTTATTTACTTAGGTACAATGGCTGATCCATTGGGAAATGTGATTTCGGGGGAGGAGGTGTATGATAATCAGGAAGATGATATTCCAGACCCTCCCCCACCTCCACCTCCTAGAGTTTCCCCTCGGGTCCTACCAAACGAGGGGTACGCAAGTGCCATTGTCCCGCCGAGGATTCGGGCGGGGAACTTTCAAATCACGAATGTTATGCTTACTCTCCTTGAACAACGAGGGTATTTCACCGGGGCCGCGCATGAAAATGCCTACAAGCATCTCAAGGGCTTCGTGGATACTTGTTGGGGGAGTAAACAAACCAATGTCTTGGAGGATGCACTTAGACTTCGATTGTTCCCCTTCTCTCTTCGGGGGAAGGCACTAGAGTGGTTGGAGAATTTTCCCAATCACTCAATCTCAACTTGGGATGAGCTTGCGGATAAATTTATTTCAAAGCTCTTCTCCCCAAGTCATATGGCGGCACTCCGTGATGAGATTTTGGCATTCAAACAAGATCCAAACAAGCCATTGCACGAGATATGGGAACGATATAGAACCATGGTGAAGGAGTGTCCGAATAATGATATGACAGAGGCTATGATACAACAAACCTTCTACCAGGGAATCAACACCGTAAACCAATGTGTGGTCAACCAATTGGCCGGAGGTAATTTCATGAAGTTGACCTACCCGTAGGCATGTGAAGTTCTTGATGAAATGGCCGACACATCTTCGGCTTGGAAAAGTAGAGCGAATGTGCCTCAAATGGAGACCAGTGTGAATAGTCTCCACAAAGAACTCCAAGAGCAAGGGCAAGGAATTGCCAAGCTCACAACAACCATGAACCAACTTGCTAAAGCCCAACTCCAACAATTGCAAGGGCCGAAGCAAGTGAATGCTATGGAAGGAGTGAATATGCAAGGAAACCAAAGGAGACCCCGGGGGAGTGCTAGGCAAAACCTTGGAGATCAATGTGATCAAGGGCCGAGTGGTCATGACCAAGATGAGGATTATGATGACCAAGATGAAGATGTTATGTATGCAAACAACTACCAAGGGCAAGGTAATAGTCAAAGCAACAACCAAGGTTGGAGAAATCAGGGTAATAATCAAAGCCGGGGGAATCAAAGGCCACGAAACTAGAACAACAATAATGCTAGGAATTGGAGCAATACTAATGATCGTCAATGGAACAACAATAATAACCGGCAGTGGGGGAACAACAACGAGGAGAATTGGAGTGGAAGAAACAACAACAACAATTGGGGAGGCGAAGGTAGTCGGGGGTCGGGCTTTCAAAGGCCCCCGATGTACCAACAACCAAGCAACCCTCCTCCATATCAATCTCAAGGTCAAAGTTCTTCAAGCTCGATATGGGTCGAATAGAAAACATGTTCAAACAGATGATGGAGAAGAATGCAGACTCAGACGCCCAGTTGGCCTCCCACAACACCTCTATTCGGAATCTCGAAGTACAAATGAGTCAAATTTCGCATGCCTTAAACACACGCCCGAAGGTGCACTACCGAGTGATACGGTGGTGAACCCCAAGGGTGGGAATAATAACAATACCGGTCATGCCATGGCGGTGACTACAAGGAGTGGGAAAGGTGGTGAAGCAAGTACTTCGGGGAAAAAGAAGATTATTGTTGATGATGAAGATATGCCTCAAGAAGAGTCACCGGTTGATGTGGAACAAGTGATGGATGAGCCAAGAGAAGGTGAAGTAAAAATTGAAATTCATGACAATGGGGAGGACTTGGAAAGGAATGTGAACCCGTCTAGGGAACACATTATTGACATGCCGGAGCCGGTCTCCACAAGCCAAGGCACCATTGCCAAGGACACCTCCTCCCTACCCTCGTAGATTGGCCAAACAAAATCAAGAGACTCAGTTCAAAAAGTTCATTGATATCATGAAGATTCTCTCCATCAACGTACCATTGGTAGAAGCTTTGGAAAAAATGCCTGGATATGCTAAGTTCATGAAGGACTTAGTGAATAAAAAGCGGTTCATGGAGTGTGAGACGATCAAGATGACTCACCAAGTGAGTGCTATTGTTCAATCCATGGCACCAAAACTTGAGGATCCGGGTGCCTTTACTATTTCTTGCACAATTGGGAGTGCAGACTTTGCAAAAGCCCTATGTGATCTCGGGGCAAGTATTAATTTGATGTCGTATTCTGTGTTTAAGACTTTGGGCATCAGACAACTAGGGCGACCTCTATGCGTTTGCAAATGGTGGATAGGTCGATGAAGAGGCCCCTAGGTATTATTGATGATGTGCTAGTGAGAGTGGACAAGTTAATATTGCCAGCAGATTTTGTCATCCTTGACTGTGAGGTTGATTTTGAGGTCCCCATTATCTTGGGGAGGCCTTTCCTTGACACCGGGAAGGCCTTGGTTGATGTTGAAGCTGGGGAACTCACATTCAGAGTGGGTAATGAGAAAGTGGTCTTTCATGTATGCAAATCTATGAAGCAGCCCAACAGTACTGAAGTTTGCTCTTTTATGGACCTCGTGTATGAGGTTATTATTGATGATGCCAGTGCTATGATCCATATTGATGACCCTGTGGAGTTGGCCCTATTGAATCATGAAGACTCTGTGGTGGATGGTATTATTGAAAGCACCCATGCCCTTCAAGGCATGGGGTCTTATTCTTATGCTCCAAGAAAATTGTCGTTGGACTTGGAGAACCGCAAGACTCCACCAACAAAGCCCTCCATTGAAGAACCTCCGAATCTGGAGTTGAAGCCACTTCCTTCCCATCTCAGGTATGAATATCTTGGTCCCTCATGTTCTTTACCCGTTATTCTTTTCCTCTTGCTTAACCCAAGTGCAGGTAGACTCAACTTTGAAAGTGCTAAGGAGGAGGAAGAAGGCAATCGGGTGGACTTTGGCGGATATTCTAGGTATTAGCCCCACCTTTTGAATGCACAAAATCATATTGTAGTATGGGGCCAAACCCTCCGTGGAACATCAAAGAAGACTCAATGAAGCTATGCAAGAGGTAGTGAAGAAGGAGATTATAAAATGGCTAGATGCGGGAGTTGTCTATCCAATTTTAGATAACGCTTGGATCTCTCCGGTCCAATGCGTTCCTAAAAAGGGTGGTATGACGGTGATAAAAAATGACAAAGATGAGCTCATTCCCACAAGAACGGTTACCGGATGGCGGGTGTGTATGGACTACCGCAAGCTCAACAAGGTGACCTGCAAATACCATTTTCCTCTACCATTCCTGGATCAAATGTTGGATAGGCTCGCGAGCCGGGCCTTCTATTGTTTTCTCGACGGGTATTCTAGATATAATCAAATTTTGATCGCCCCGGAGGATCAATAGAAGACTACTTTTACTTGCCCATATGGCACTTTTGCCTTTGCTCGTATGCCATTCGGGCTTTGCAACGCCCCATCCACTTTCCAAAGATGTATGATGGCAATCTTCACCGACATGGTGGAGGACTTTCTTGAAGTGTTTATGGACGACTTTAGTTTCGTCGGGGATTCTTTCGACGAATGCTTGGGTAATCTTGATAGGGTCCTTTCTCGGTGTGAAGAAACGAATTTGATCTTGAACTAGGAAAAATGCCACTTTATGGTGGAAGAGGGAATCGTATTGGGCCATAAGATTTCAAGAAATGACATTGAGGTACACAAAGCAAAGATCGAGGTTATTTCAAAGTTGCCACCACCTACTTCAGTGAGAGGAGTCCGGAGTTTCCTTGGCCATGCCGGTTTGTACCGGCGCTTTATCAAAGACTTCTCTAAGGTGGTGAATCCATTATGAAAGTTGCTCGAGAAGGATGCTAAATTCATTTTTGATGAGCATTGTATGCATGCTTTTGAACTCTTAAAACACAAGCTCACTACTACTCCCATCGTCACGGTGCCAGATTGGAGTGCACCCTTTGAACTTATGTGTGATTCAAGTGATGTTGTTGTGGGTGTTGTGCTTG
This sequence comes from Nicotiana undulata, assembly GCA_005239495.1. Lineage (NCBI taxonomy): Eukaryota > Viridiplantae > Streptophyta > Magnoliopsida > Solanales > Solanaceae > Nicotiana > Nicotiana undulata. The sequence goes on along the minus strand of ML277144.1, from coordinate 104,245 downwards.
GACAAAGGGTGAAAAAAGTTTTTCATCCTATCTACTATGCCAGCAAGATAATGAATTCGTCTCAAATGAACTACATAGTCACAGAGAAGGAGCTTCTAGCTATAGTCTTTGCCATGAGAAATTTCGCCCTTACTTGATGGGTGCCAAGGTCATAGTTCACACTGACCATGCGGCACTCTGGTACCTCATGACCAAGAAGGATTCCAAGGCAAGGCTTATGCGTTGGTTGTTGCTACTACAAGAGTTTGATTTAGAGATCGTGGACCGAAAGGGAGTGAGAATCAAGTAGCCGATAATTTGTCCTGGTTGGAGGAACAAGGACGTCCTTGTGACAGACTTGAGATCAATGACAGTTTCCTGGATGAACAACTCCTTTCAATGTCAATGCAAGAGATTCCATGGTTTGTGGATATTGCTAATTACTTCGTCACCAGAGTTGTCCCTTGTGAGATCTCTTCTAACCAAAGGAAGAAGCTTAGAAGGGACAACTTGGATTTCTATTGAGACGAGCCTTATCTATTCAAGATTTGCACCGACGGGGTGATTCAGAGATGTGTACCGGAAGAAGAGCAACTAGATATCCTTGAGTCTTGCCACTCCTCACCGTATGGTGGTCATCATGGAGGGGCAACAACTGCCTCTAAAGTGCTTAGTTGTGGGTTATTTTGGCCCACTTTGTATAAGGATGCTACCAATCTAGTAAAAAGGTGTGATGAATGCCAAAGAGCCGGGGGAATTTCCAAGAAGGACGAGATGTCTCTAAATTCAATTCTTGAAATGGATATCTTTGACGTTTGGGGCATCGACTTCATGGGGACATTCGTGAGTTCGTGTGGGAACACGTACATCTTGGTAGCGGTTGATTATGTGTCTAAGTGAGTAGAGGTCGTGGCCTTACCAAATAATGAAGCGCGAAGTGTGATAGCCTTTCTCAAGAAGAATGTCTTTACTAGGTTTGGCACTCCAAGAGCCATCATCAGTGACGGGGGGGAGGGGTCACAATTTTGCAACAAAGCCTTCGACTCCTTGCTTTCCATGTATGGGGTCAATCATAAAGTCACTACCCCGTACCACCCTCAGGCTAGTGGCCAAGTTGATGTATCTAACAGGGAGATAAAGAGCATTTTATCCAAAACGGTCAATGCCAATAGGACCGACTGGGCCAAGAAATTAGATGATGCTCTTTGGGCTTACCGAACTGCTTACAAGACCCCAATTGGGATGTCCCCGTATCGTTTGGTCTTCGGAAAAGCTTGCCACCTTTTGGTAGAATTGGAGCACAAGGCTATGTGAGCCTTGAAAAAGTTGACTTTGGAATGGGATGTAGCTGCAAATCTTCGAGTGGAGAAATTGAATGAGTTGGATGAGTTTAGATTCCATGCGTACTCCAGTTCGTCCTTGTATAAAGACAAAATGAAGTACCTACATGACAAATATTCTCGAGGTAAAGAGTTCAAGGTTGGAGATTTCGTATTATTGTTCAATTCTCGGTTGAGGTTAGTCCAGGGGAAACTCAAATCCAAATGGAGCGGACCTTTTGAAGTGGTATTTGTTACTCCATTTGGGGCTCTGGACCTCAAGAACAAAAGTGGTGAAGTCTTCAGAGTAAATGGTCACCGGGTCAAGCACTATCTTGGCAAGGTCGATGATAGCCACATGGTGGCACTTCTTCATTTGAAATGATCTTGGTAACATGCGTCATGTCGCGACGTTAAATTAGGCGCTTCATGGGAGGTAACCCGTGTGTCTTTATTTTTGTTTTCTTTTGTTTTTCTTGGTAGAATAGGATTCATTTTTGCACTAACTGGTTTTTGGATGTTGTAGGATGATTTGGACACAGGAAATTTGGCTAAGTATAGAAAACCAAATCTCTGAACCTTGCTTCGCGGCCGCGGTCATCTTTTCGAGGCCCGCGAAGCCAAGTTACTGAAGAGTGCCTCTCTGAACATGCCTCACCGCGGACGCGGTTGATTTCTCTCGGACCGCGGTGACTTCTTGCCTGAGCCCAGCATAAGTGACTGGCCGTGGACCGCAGTCGATTTTTCGCGGTCCGCAGTAGGTAAGAGGGGTGGACCCCTCAGTCGAGTTGTGCTGGTTGCTTCTATTATGGCTGGGTACCCCATCAATGTGGGGAATGTTATGTCCAAGGTCATCAGCCGGATCGACAGACAAGGTGATACATCTTACCCTTTTCCTCATTATCTGACTGTGTACTGTGAAGACCAAGGGGTAACCAAGAAGAGATTTGACACAAAAGTCAAGACCAAAGCAACCTTTTCTTGGTATGATTTGCTGGATGATGACAACCCCAAGAAGAAATCCAAGGGTAAGTCCGTTGCTTCCACTGGCCAGTCTGAAAAGCTAGTGGTGGTGGTGGAATCATCTTTCCCCAAGCCGGCTATTCCATAGGAGGGTCCAGGTCCTTCTACCTCCATCGGTCCAGACATTCCCTCCACCAGAGCCTATCCTATGACTGCCCACAGGCTCAATCAGACATTGACAAGCATCAACAACTGGATGCAGTCAGCGATTACAAAGTTGTCTGCAATCTCTACGTCTGTGGCAGCCCCAGCTACTCCTCCCCCACCACAAGTACCACAGTCCGTTGAGGACGCATTAAAGGAGATTCTGGAGAACCAGAAGAAGATCTTGGAGGCGGTGGGAAAACCTGAGACCGCATTGACAACGCTGGCAAAGGAGAAAAAGAAGTTGCGGAAGACTCGCGCTTCAAAGGAGTCGGTAGCTGAATTGAGGAAAGAGGTGGACAAGTTCAAGGGGGATCAGATACTTCTGGAGACGTTACTAGCAGACGCCACAGAGCAGCAGTCAGAGCAACAGTCAGGGAAGGAGGAAGAGCGGGGGAGGCCAACGAAGAAGAGGAAGGTCCTACCCCGTACAGAGGGCATTAGACTTGTGCTGGCAGACCCTCCCACACAGAGTCAGGCTACCGAGCAGACACAGGACCAGGGCCAGGAGGCCCAGACCACCGGAGCTCTACCACAGGCACCAGCACACCCAGCCCCATCACAGTCCCAGGCACATGCAGACCCTATACCATCTCAGACACAGCAGCATGGACCACAGCAGGCCAGGGCCAATAGGGAGTTTTCTTTACTCTCTATCTCTCTCCCATATTTTTGTGCACTCTTTTTGATATATAGCATTGAGGACAATTCTATCTCTTAGTTGGGGGACTGGCCTTATAGGCATTTCATTTGATGATAATCGGGTTGTATAATACAGACAATTTTTCTTTCTTTTTCTTATGTTTTATTTTCCATTTTGGCTTGTAAATAAGTTTACTATCCTAGTACTTTTATAACTTCTTACTTTTTGGTATGTATAAGTTAACTCTTCATTGTAAATATTCATCCCCTATGTATATTCGTCTAATTCCCCTCATGTACATATTCATTCTATCCCACGCATGTTACTTTATGTACTTTTTCTATTTTACAACTTCTTATTTTTCTTTCTTAGCTTCTTGTTTTGAATTTCACGTGAGCAATAAACCTTTGGTTTTCTTAACTCCACGGTTCTTTTCAAAGGTGGAATTTGTGTGAACCGAGTGGCTCTTCCCAAGGATGGATGGTGTGACAACCTTCTTAAGGGTTTGAGTCTGTTTTTCTCTTTTTGGTCTTGTTTTTCTTTTTTTTTTCCTTTTTCTAGTGAATGAATAACGGTGCCTCAAGAAATTATTCACTTGGTCCTAACACAGTTGCCTTTGATCCCATGGTCAAAGACAAACCGTTATGTTTAGGATGGTGATAGTGACGATCTTGAGACTCTTGTGTTGGCCGATAATCATCGGGTGGTTCTTCGGGACCATTTTGTTACTCAAAACACGACTAAGGTCGTTGTGGGCCCTCGACTCGGTTTCTGTATCAATCCCCTAGCATTGAGTGGTGAGAAATTCGAAATTGCAAGTCCAAGTCCCGTGCCACTAGTCTAGAACTTGCCCTGAGTGTTGTCTAGGCGAAATTCTAGGTGTAATTTGACTTGAGAAGTGACTATAGGCCTTGCTTGGCTTGAACAACGCATTTAAACACTTCCATGACCTTCCAAAGACAAATTCCCTAGTCAAACCTTTTGAGCTTTAAACCCTTTCTTTCAAAAACCAAGCTACAAGCCTTCAACCATTCTTTTACCCTCTCTTGGCACCCGATCTTTTCCTGGCGCTAGGCAAAAAACATAAGTTTGGGGGAGAGACGAGGGATCTGATGAAGTGAAAAAGAAGGCACAAAAGAAAGAAAAGAGAAAAGGCAATGAAAAAGAAAGAAAATAAAAGAATGAACAAAAAGAATAAATAAAGGGAATTGATTAAAAAGTGTTACCAAAGGTTTGGAATGCATAAAAGGAAGAAAAGTGGCTAGAATGAACAAAAAGGCGTGACAGTGTGTCTCTCCAACCCTGCACAAAGATAAAATGACTCAAAGGGTCAAGAAAATGTGAGAACAGTTAAAAATGAAGTGCTTAAGGAAAGATAGAACTCACTCTGACCAAATACTTCCTACCCTTAACCAACAGCCTTCATCATGTTTCCACAAAAGCCCTGTATGATCTCAAGTCGAGTGAAGCCTATATTAGTGGTGATTTACACAAAGGGCAAGCCTATGGTACTTTGAGCCGGACTTGGGACTTTTTCTTTGATGAGAGATGAGCGATTTCCCATATTCCTCGTTCTGAGCGTTATTATTCTAAAGGTGAGGTGCTTAGGGAAAGTCGCGGAATAAGAGTCTGGGATCCACACTGACCGAGGTGGTAGTTAGAGTCTCACTGATGAGTTGGAACAACCCTTGAAGCTCTTGTATCACACTTGAAACTATGGTTTTAAAAGATTCAAACATTGTCAATGATGCATGTGCATTAAGGGATATGGTTAGTCCTAATTGATGCTAGTTGAGGTCACAATTAGGACAACCAGATTTTCTTGGAAGCTATCATAGGGTGGGGCTTATTTTGTTTGCTTGAGGACAAGCAAGAGCTTAAGTTTGGGGGATTTGATAACTTGGATTTTTTGCCTTGTTTTCCGTCCTTCTAGACCTAAGTTTTGGTTATAATTATATACAAAGTAGCCCCGTAAACTTATATGTTGTGCTTGATGCAGGATTGAACCAGAAATGATGACATTCAGTCAAGAATAGGCTCAAAACAGGAGTGAATCCGTAGGTACCAAGGACAACAAAACTGATCAAGTAAAGAACCACCGCGGCCGCGGTCCTTGTTTCGCGGTCCGCAGTGGCATGATTCAGAGAGATGGATTTTAAGGGTCAGCTCACCGCGGCCACGGTCCTTATTTCGCGGTCCGCAGTTCCAAGCTTCAGAGAGGGTTTTTTAAGGCACAGCTCACCGCGGCCGCGGTCCATGTTTCGCGGTCCGCGGTCGAGCATTTTCAGAAGCCTAGTTTTCAAGCACCCAGTTGTCTTTTGCCTACCGCGGTCGTGTTTTCGCGGTTCGCGATGGCCCCGCAGGGGCATTTTTGTCCGAAATTCTGGCAGACTATAAATAGCTTATTTTGTAATTTCTTTACATATCTTGTAATTTCTGAAGTAGAGAGCACGTGATACTTTTGGGCTTTCATCTTTTTAGCTTTATTATTGTATTTTTAACATTGAATCTTCAATATCTTTGTTAAGAATCAATTAATGGGTTCTCTTTCTTCTCTATCCTTGCTTTTATCTTTGATTATGAGTAGCTAGACCCATTAGGGGTTGTGGCTCAACCCTAGTGTGGGTATATAATGGGTTTTTGAAATTAAGATTGGGAAATTAATGGGTGTTGGCTATTTAGGCTAATTTAGGGTTCTTATTGCCATAATTAGTGGTTGCAAACACTAATTAGCCTTTCCATGACTTGGGTCCTTCTTGAGAAAGAGGACTTGAGTCTAGAAAATTAGCCTAATAGGGAATTAGGGCATTATCAAGAGATTGGTAGTCCCAATCAATTGGGTTAAACCCAGAAATGGTAAAACCCTACTTGAGCCCTA